>LAPY01002740.1:7539-18959 GCA_000970635.1 Eragrostis tef
GTGGGTGCCCCCCCCCCCCCCCCGCCCTTCTCCCTCTCATGGGCCAATTTCAAACACCAGATTATGCTATTCCACTTTTTTCTATAATACTTTTCAATGATACATTAATCATATGATGAGATGAGACAGCCTGACTATTACAGGTTTTCAGTTATGATGGTATTCATTCCCCGGATTGCTTGGCTATCACAGCTGCTGGTATAGCCGTGTAGGTCTAATGAGAAAGAACATAACTTTTTCTTTACTGAATTTAAATTCTAATTTTATCTTGGAGCTATTCTGATTGACCACAACACACAGGGCCCTTTCTGAAATTCCAAATAAACAAACAATTGCTGGAGTGAGAATCGGCCTGATTAATGACCAGTTTGTTGTTAACCCAACTACTGAACAAATGGAAAAGTCGGAGTTAGATTTGATGATGGCTGGGACTGATAGTGCCATATTGATGATTGAGGTTTGTTCTGAATCTTTGTTTTTGCACATGGTTCACCCTGTTCCCAGCATTATTTTTTTCACTTACAGAAATGCAAATCTTTGCACATGCTACTTTCATTTGCCCTCATGATTTCTGACTACTTCTTGATAGGGCTACTGTGATTTTCTGACCGAGGAGAAGCTGCTTGAAGCCGTGGAGGCGGGGCAGGTTAGTTTATATCTTATCATCAACATATGCCTTTTGATAGAGGATATTGCTCTATATTGTAAATTTTAAAGGAGTTTTTAAGCATCGTATCGAAATCTCATGGCAAGATGATAGGGCTTAGCTCTGGAGTCTGGACTCGGCAATAAATTGTTCAAGTATTTTCCCAAATAATATAATTATTTGTTCTCTCTTTTACTCTTATCAGTACTTTCTGATAGTGATTTATGTTCATGATAATTTGTATATTTTCTGTATAATACTTCTCTAACTACTCAGTATTAGAAAGAAAATATGTTAAGTTCCTGAGTCTTTTTTTTTTCCTTTTTGTTTCCTGAAATTTTTAAGATGTAGAATTTCTGTCATTTGTAGACCCTTTTAAGAAAATCTGCTCCGTACTAATTCCTTATTTTTCACCTTTTTGCTATGGTCTCACTAATATCTTTTTCTATCCAGTTCACACTTTTATGATTTTGTTTTTCCCCTTCTTTTGTGATACTGACAAAGTGTAGAAATCAGGTGGCAATTCGAGAAATCTGCAGGGCCATTGATGTTCTTGTCCAGAAATGCGGAAAGAAGAAAATGGTTGATGCGATTAACTTACCACCTCCTGAACTCTACAGGCATGTTGAAGTACGAACATACAAACAGCTCTTTCGCATGCTTAAATAATAGTTATTACAATGGCCACTGCTTCATATAAATAGTATTGCTGTTCTTGTACATTCTTCTTTTAGGCGATCAGTTGGACTCTCATGGTGCTTAGAAACTTTCTTATTTCTGTTCCTCAGTTAGTTGGCCCTAATTTTGCTTTTTATGTGCTCGTCTTCTGAGCCTCTAGTCTGAATATCCATGAGAAAATAATCACATTAGCAGTGTATGAACAACACTAATTATTTCGTTCCCTTCCAGATTTTCTAATCTTTGACACTGTAACTTGAATATGCCTGAAATTATTAAATTGCAAATATATAATGATAGTTCTTCATTGCATTTCTTTCAGTCTTCCATGCATTTGCCTTGGTTATTGCCATTTCATCGGACCAATGAATTATTCTGCTTTATATCTTCCCAATTTCAGTCGTTAATTTGACTTGATAATCTTGTTCAGGATATTTCTGGAGATGAATTGGTGAAGGCATTACAAATAAAAGAAAAAATTCCCAGAAGAAAAGCTCTTTCAGCTTTGGAGGACAAAGTTATAACAATACTTTCTGAACAAGGGTACGTTGCCAAAGATGGCTCATCAGGAGTCACAGAAAGTTTGGCTGATTTTGTTGAGGATGAAGATGAGGATGAAATTATATTGGATGGTGAAGTAGATGAAGGCGATGTTCACATCAAACCAGTTTCAAGGAAGCCCCACCGTCAGGTGATATTTCCCTGAAGATGCGGTGGATCATATATACAATCCTTTGCTTGTTCCTTATAATTGATTTGGGACCTATTTATAGGTTTTTATATAAAGTAGACTTAGTTTTGTATGAATTGTTACTTTGTTTGACATTCTGGACCAACATTTCATACACCATGACTGAATGCTCATATGTACTGATTTGCACCATGCTTTTTCTATATAGATTTTCTCAGAAGTGGATGTCAAGCTAGTCTTCAAGGAAGTTTCATCAAAATTTTTACGAAGACGCATTGTGGAGGTATTACTTATCATTATCGCCTTAGATTTTATTTTTCCTAGCTACTATCATGATCCCTGGACCAAAATGTTATGACAGTAGGACGCTTCTTGTAATCAGTTTCATCAAATTTTTAGAGATTTAGTTTTGATGCAAAGTCTTCTAATTTGCAATGCTGTAGTGCAACATAGTCTTGAGATTCAGCTGAACCATCACAGGTTTGTAATCATTCAGTTATACATTTGATCCTAAGTCCTAACTATGTAAATGTTTTAGATATGATCAGACAAAATTTCTTTTTCTTGCAACAAAAGATGTTTGTGATGAACCTTGATTTATAAATGGGGTAACATGCTGGGAGGACAGCCGGACGGCTCTGTTGATTAGAATGGGAGAAGACTTAGATTGGGTTGATGAATTGGGGAATGGAGATAGATTGATGAACATTCCTTTATGAATAATGTCTGCTGGCTACTCTTTGTAGATCTAGAAATGGCCCTACAAACCAATTCCTATCTCAAACCGATACCTCATCCCTTAAAAACTCTGATCTATGCTATATCTAACTTAAGGGCTAGGTGGACTATCTCAGAGAGAGATGGAGCCTCCCTCCCTCCCTGCGTTAGTGGACCAAAATCCCTACATAGGATCTGCATGCATCATCTATGGCTTTCTTTCTATGTGCTTTTTGGGTTTGCAAAAATGCCTTAGAAATAAAATGTGATGGTATAGCTCGGCAACAGAAATCCAGTGAAAATACCACAGTTATATCAGTCCTCCTCTTGTCTTCAGATGAATATTCAGTGACAAATGCAGTTCTCATAATTAGGTGAAATTGCCGCTGTTAATAATAGGTAGTTTCCTAACAAACTGAGACCATTCAGAAAATGGATGCCCCAAGGATGTCAATTTTATAAGTAATGTTTCTATTGGAACTTTCTCTATGAATGGGGAACATCTTATTGAGAATCTAAGATACGTCACTCTGTTTGGAAATCACAGTTCCTTGAGACTTTTCATGTGTCTGTATGGTGTAATTTGATACTGAGTATGAGTGTTGCTCAAACTTCAGGGCGGAAAGAGAAGTGATGGACGGAGTCCTTGGGAACTTCGTCCCATCAATTCACAATGTGGATTACTTCCACGAGCACATGGTAGTGCCCTGTTCACGAGGGGAGAAACACAGGTAAGGTAATACACCTCATTTGAGAGTCAAATATAACTGACATTGCTCACAATAGCCCATGGTGTTATAGCTTAATCTGTCATGTCCTGTTGTTGTTAGTGTTTAGCTATTATTGCTCAACATGTTCTTGTACTTCTAGGAATCATTTGTTTGCATTATAATCTTGTGTCTAATGTATATTTGTAAGCTACTACCTTTTTTGTTGCAATCAAACTATTAGATATAATTAGAACTGTCTAGTTCTTGACCTCTTGTATTCTGCCTTAATTGCCTAGACTCTCTGTATCTTGCCTTAATGGCTCACCCTTTGTATTCTGCCGTATTGGCTATTTATATGGAAGCTCACCTCCCTAGTTGGGTGTGGTGATTGCCCAACTCTCTACATGGTATCACGAGACCGGGTCCTCTAGGCCGGCCGTGTGCCCACTCCTCCGCTGCCCTTTTTTTTTTCCTCTCCTCTTTACCAGGCGTCACCTCCACCATATCTCAGCAGTTTCTCCCTGTTTATGTCCACCATAACCAGCACTGCCTCTCCAGGATCTGCTGCTTCCAGCGCCTCCTCTTCTGCTGATTCCAGTGACTCCTCTACCGCTGATTCCATGGCTGACATAAACCCCTACGCCACCATTGCTGTCAAGTCCCACGTCCCCATAACGTTGAACCTTCGCTCCTCCAACTACCTCAAGTGGAGCTCCTTCCAGGCCATGTGCGGCAAGTTTGGTCTCCTGCAGCACATCGATGGGACTGCTCCTCCTGATCCCCTAACTGCTGCTTGGCAGCAAGCAGACTGCTGTGTCCGTAGTAGGCTATATGGCTCCGTCTCTGAATCAGTTCTTGACTTCACCATGGAAGACGAACAGACGGTGCACCAGCTATGGGTCGCCATTGAAAATCACTTCCAGGCGAACCAAGCTCCCCGCGCCATCTTCTTGAGTCACGAGTTCCACTCCATGACTCAGGGCGATCTGTCCGTTGAAGACTACGGGCAGAAGATGAAGCAAGCTGCCGATGCTCTTCGCGCCGTCGGGCAGCCTGTTGCTGAAGCAACGCTCGTCCTCAATCTCCTCCGTGGCGCCAACCCCCGCTACAGCACCGTTGCGGACCTCATCGCTGCCACACCGAACACCACCTTCGCGGCGGCACTTGATCAATTTGCCCTGAAGGAGCTGCGTTTGGTGAATGAAGCCAAGGTCGCAGCATCCACTGCCCTCGTTGCCTCCACGCCCTCTGGCTGCGGCTCTAATTGCCGTTCTCCATCTACGCCATCAAGTCCCCAACAGCAGCAGGGAAGGCGCAAGGGCAATGGCAAGCGAACTGGAGGTGGCGGTGGGGGCGGCCAGCGGCAGGGCTGGGGCGGCGGTGGCGGTCAACATCAGCCATGTGCACCCTCTCCCACCGGCCCGTGGATTTGCTTCAATCCATGGACCATGCAGCAGCGCGGCCAGGCTGGCGGTCCCTCAGGTGGCCCGAACTGGAGCGGCGGCCAGGGCTGGCGTGGCGGCCCGGGCCTCCTTGGCTCAGCGCCGCAGGTCCACGCTGCGTTTGGTTCTCATGTCTCACAGTCTGCGTTTCCCCCTGGGGCGTCGCAGCCTACCCAATCTTGGGATCAGGCGGGGCTGATTGCTGCCCTGCAGGAGATGTCGATCCAGGGTTCCAACCCCTGGGTCCTGGACACCGACGCGTCGACGCACATGCACTCATCCGAGGGTATACTTCTCTCTCGCTCCCCCTCTGCCCATTCTTCTATTGTAGTAGGCAATGGTGCACATATCCCTGTCACGTCTCGTGGTTCCTCTATTCTTGCCACCAACACGTCCAATTTTGTTTTAAACAACATTCTTGTCGTCCCTTCCATTATTCGTAATCTTCTTTCTGTTCGTCAATTCACTAGAGATAATAATTGTTCTATTGAATTTGACGCTTCTGGTTTCTCTATCAAGGACCTCAGGACGCGACACGTGATTCTTCGCTGCAATAGTGCTGGCGACCTCTACACCATACCTTCCGTCGCCCATGCCCTTGTTGCAGCTTCATCATCCCTGTGGCATCGTCGCCTCAGTCATCCTGGTCCTGCTGCCATTGCTAAGCCTTAAGAAGAATAATCTTATCTCATGTAATTTATAGATCGCTCCCTTTGCCACTCCTGTCAGCTTGGCAAGCATGCACGTTTACCCTTTACTACCTCTACTTCACAGACTGTTTCTCCATTTGAGATTGTCCATTGTGATGTCTGGACCTCTCCTGTGACTAGTATTTCTGGTCATTCTTATTACTTGGTTCTGTTGGATGATTTCACACATTTTTGTTGGACCTTTCCGCTTAAGCGCAAATCCGAGGTGCATCAGCTTATGAATGATTTTATTCGTTATGTTCGCACCCAGTTCAGCCTTCCTGTCAAAAGCTTTCAAACTGATAATGGGACTGAATTTGTCAATAGTGCCATGCACTCCTTGCTTGCTGCTAATGGCATTGTCTTCCGTCTATCCTGTCCATACACTTCTCCACAAAATGGCAAAGCTGAACGTGTGCTTCGTACCCTCAACAACTCTGTGCGCACCCTTCTCATCCATGCAGCCATGCCACCATCATACTGGGCTGAGGCCCTAGCTGCAGCAACCTACCTTCTAAACCGTCGCCCCTCCTCCATAGGCAACAAGATCCCTTACACTTGTCTCCACAAAACACCTCCTAGTTACGAGCACTTGCGTGTCTTCGGGTGCTTATGCTACCCGAACCTACAGGCCACCGCCCAACATAAGCTCGCCCCTCGCTCTACTGCCTGTGTATTCTTAGGATATCCCACGTCTCATAAGGGGTATCGCTGTTTGGATCTCTCTACACGGAAAATTATCATATCACGTCACGTTGTTTTTGATGAATCCACTTTTCCTTTCGCTAAAGAGCATTCTGTTCCTGTCACCTCTTTTGATTTTCTGCTTGATGTCGACATGGATATTGTGCCTTGCCTTACTAATCCTGCAGCTCGTGTCTCTCCTACACCTGCGGATGCTCCGTCCTCCACGGACGTTGAGCGACCGCAAGCTCCTTCTGGTGGGCGTGGTCCTGTACCCCCACTAGAACATCTCAATGAGTCTGCTCCTGGTAGGCGAGGTTCTGTACCCCCACCAGGGCCTTCGCCTCCTCTGAGTCCGGGCGGGCGTGGCTCTGTGCCCCCGCTAGGATCCGTCAAGCCTGCTGCACCTGCTGCGTCAGCACCTGTGGCAGCTGCACCCCAGGCAGCAGCACCTACTCCGGTTGTGGCTGCACCACCTGGCCGCTTTGATCAGTTTTACAGCCGCCGCCCTGTGTTCGCCCGGCAGTATAGCCAGTCTACTCGTGTACTCCAGCCACCTGCGCTCCCTCCACAGCCTCTAAACAGGCCATCTCCACCTCCTGTTCCTCGACGCATCACTCGCCTACAGTCCGGCACCATTCTGCCTGTTAGCTACAAGAATTTGTCAGCTGATCATGTTGTGGCTTCTCCTGTTCCAGCCAATTATCGCAGCGCCCTTGCTGATCCTAATTGGCGAGCGGCCATGGTAGATGAGTTTCAGGCTCTGATTGACAATGGTACTTGGCACCTTGTTCCTCGACCTCATGGAGCTAATGTGGTAACAGGGAAGTGGATCTATAAGCACAAGTTTCATTCAGATGGATCTCTTGCGCGTCATAAGGCTCGATGGGTTATTCGTGGATTTTCTCAACAACATGGCATTGATTATGATGAGACTTTTAGTCCAGTTGTAAAGCCAGCGACTATCAGGACTGTTCTGAGCATTGCTGTCTCTCGCCAGTGGCCGATTCATCAGCCAACAGCCTCCTGGGTTCATGTGAAGAACGCCTTCCTCCATGGAAATCTTGATGAGACAGTATATTGCCAACAGCCTCCTGGGTTCATTGATCCTTCTTATCCAGATTATGTTTGTCTCCTGCAAAAGTCACTTTATGGGTTGAAGCAAGCTCCTCGTGCATGGTACCAACGGTTTGCCACTTATATCCGACAGTTGGGCTTTGTTCCTTCGGTTTCTGACACCTCCTTGTTTGTCTATAAGGATGGCTCTAGCATCGCTTATCTACTTCTGTATGTCGATGACATTGTTCTTACTGCCTCGTCGACGGAGCTGCTTCGCTCTCTTATTGGGCGCCTTCATACAGAATTTGCTATGACTGATCTAGGAGATCTTCATCATTTCCTTGGGATTTCTGTCACACGCACGGCTGACGGATTATTTCTGTGTCGGCAGCAATATGCTTTGGACCTGCTTCAGCGCGCCGGCATGAGCGAGTGCCACTCCACCTCGACGCCTGTTGATAGCAAGTCTAAGTTGTCCGCCACAGATGGTCCTCCAGTTGCTGATCCTTCAGACTACAGGAGTATTGCGGGTGCCTTGCAGTATCTCACCCTCACTCGTCCTGATCTGGCTTATGCTGTTCAACAAGTCTGCTTGTTCATGCACGATCCTCGAGAGCCACATCTCACACTCATCAAGCGCATTCTTCGCTATGTGAAGGGTACAGTTTCATTCGGTCTTCACATTGGTGCTGGTCCTGTGGACACCCTCACAGCATACTCTGATGCAGACTGGGCTGGTTGTCCTGATTCTCGGCGTTCTACCTCTGGCTACTGTGTGTATCTCGGCGACACTCTTGTGTCTTGGTCCTCTAAGCGACAGACGACGGTCTCTTGCTCCAGTGCAGGCTGAGTACAGGGCAGTTGCACATGTTGTGGCCGAGTGTTGTTGGCTGCGCCAGCTGCTTCAGGAACTTCATATTCCTATCACCACGGCTACCATTGTCTACTGTGACAATGTTAGTGCAGTTTACATGACAGCCAATCCTGTCCATC
Source organism: Eragrostis tef (assembly GCA_000970635.1). Classification (NCBI taxonomy): domain Eukaryota; kingdom Viridiplantae; phylum Streptophyta; class Magnoliopsida; order Poales; family Poaceae; genus Eragrostis; species Eragrostis tef. The sequence continues at coordinate 15,849 of LAPY01002740.1, forward strand.
ATCGTCGCACGAAACATATTGAGATTGATATCCACTTCGTTCGTGAGAAGGTGGCTTTGGGACAGGTTCGGGTTCTTCATGTTCCATCCTCTCACCAGTTTGCGGACATCATGACCAAAGGACTTCCAGTACAGTTATTTACTGAGTTTAGGTCCAGTCTATGCGTCCGTGGCCCTCCTGCTTAGACTGCGGGTGGGTATTAGATATAATTAGAACTGTCTAGTTCTTGACCTCTTGTATTCTGCCTTAATTGGCTAGACTCTCTGTATCTTGCCTTAATGGCTCACCCTTTGTATTCTGCCGTATTGGCTATTTATATGGAAGCTCACCTCCCTAGTTGGGTGTGGTGATTGCCCAACTCTCTACACAAACAACTGTTGCAACTTACGTAGATGTTTTGTAGGAGTCCATTTCACAACATTAGAGATTTAAACTGTTAGCTGTATTTTAAAGAGATCCTGTTTCCATGCATTCTGATGTTTGATCTGTCTTTCCTTTTTTTTTTACCTATTTTGTTCAATCATGCAGTCACTTGCTGTGGTCACTCTAGGAGGCTATCAGATGGCACAACGAATTGACACCCTTGTTGACACCGAGGAATCGAAAAGTTTCTATCTTCAGGTAATCATTTACTTCTTAGTTGATTGAATGAGAAATCACCCGCCTAGGCCCATCACCCGTCTCTAAGGTTCAGTAGCTATATTTGTTGCTTCTCATTTGTTCCCACTCACCAAGTTTATCATTTTTGTGCATTTAGAAAGTTCCATTCATTTGGGAAGTTATTTGGCTATTTATTAATAAATAAATAAAAACTTCATATCCAGATTTCTGGGAAAAAAATATATGAGGAAATAGAAAGGTTTGAAAATGAAGATGCCACCATAGAGTAGCCCCTTTTAACATTCTTTTTGTAGAGAAACATGGTACACGCAGGTGTACTATCGTCTCCCACTTTATACTAACCTTTTCACTGATGCCATTGAACCATACCTAAGTTATTTCTATATTGCAAATGGATATGTATTGCAAGTTAAGATTATGCCTTGTCTGTTGAGGATCACTTTATGAAGTTCTTTCAGAAGGCATTACGCTTACTAGTTTCATTGCTGACTTTTGCAACAGTTGCACATTCTTTCTCATTATTGCTTCCTAGACTTTGGTCCTCAACAGAATTATACAAGTAAATATGCTCCACATTAGCTAATTTATGTGACATACTGCAGTACTCATTTCCTCCATCATGTGTTGGTGAAGTTGGTCGAATTGGAGCACCTAGCAGGAGAGAGATAGGACATGGGATGCTTGCTGAAAGAGCACTGGAGCCAATTTTACCTCCAGAAGAGGCTTTTCCTTATACTATTCGTGTTGAGAGTACGATCACTGAAAGTAATGGTTCATCCAGGTAATATTATAGCTTTATGCATAATATTAATTTTCTACTTGGCCACACTAAAAGTTTATATATGCTCAGGATTCAGGAACATATTGTTTTCATTGTTTATTAGTTAGCTGAACTGTTAGAGAGTTAGCAGTTTAGCACCAGCATGCTCTTTTTCATTATACTCTTTTGTGGTCTGTCACTTATCTCCTATGGAAGTACCAGTTTGTAGAATCTGCTAGCTGGCCTCATAAAAAAAAAACACATCCGTAGAGGCAGGGTGTCCTGAATTCGACCAATGTTCCTTTAGCCACTTGCATAAAATATAGTAGTAAACTTTGATTACTCTCCTCAATTGTTAATGCTTTGTCTGTGATATGTTGTCAGTATGGCTTCTGTATGTGGAGGTTGTTTAGCACTTCAAGATGCTGGGGTTCCTATAAAGTTTCCTGTAGCTGGAATAGCAATGGGCTTGGTTCTGGATACACAGGAATTTGGTGGCGATGGTAGCCCACTTATACTTTCTGATATTACTGGAGCTGAAGATGCCTCTGGTGACATGGATTTGAAGGTATGGCTTGTATGCTATTCTTAATTGGATATTTTATACGGAAATATATAACCAAGGTCTGTGTGGTGCTGCTTGAATAATTCAGTGTTCTTACTCTTATTGCAGATTGCTGGCAATGAAAGTGGTATAACTGCTTTCCAGATGGACATCAAGGTTGTAATGACTATATAGATTAGCAACAATTTTTTATTTAGCTTTTCCAACTTTGTTACAATGCTTAAGATAGTTGTTTGGGTATTGTGTTGTGGCAGGTTGTAGGGATAACTCTACCTGTGATGGAACAAGCACTCTTTCAAGCTAGGGATGGTAGACAGCATATTCTCAGTAAGCCAGTCAAACTAATCACCATCGCTAAGCTGTGATAACTGATATACCATTATTTAGCTGCAGATTAAAATGATAGGAAAAGAATACGAATTTTGAGCTCAGTATGTATTATAGCTTAGAACATGCAGAGCAGGATATGCAGTAGCTGCTTTCTTTGTGTTTCTACTTTCTACGTTGTGTGTGTCATTCTCTCGATCATTTTCATGGCCTTGCAAACAACCCCACTATTGTGACCACTATTGCGGACACTGAAAGATTATGTCACGAGATGGTTAGAAAATTTCCTGTTGTTAAAGTTCTCCTTAGATAATTCTTCAGAATACTGTTCATACTGTTCAAGTACCTTGTGAATATTATCTTAAAATTTTCCATCTGATTCAGCTTGTCTTCAAATGTCACAATGTTCCCCTTCACCATCAAAAGTACATTCTTTTGTATGTCATCTTAAATCCTTCAGGCTGTTAAATTTTTCTTATCTTCCTCAGATGAAATGTCAAAATGTTCACCTCCGCCGTCAAAAGCGCTATCTCCACATGCTCCCCTAATTCATGTTATGAAGGTAGTTTTCGCTTCATGTAGTATCTTTTCTGGTAACTATGTTGTTCTAAAAGATTTTATTGCCATTGTTCTCCTAGGTCAAACCTAACAAGGTGAATTTAATAATTGGTTCTGGTGGAAAGACGATAAAAAGCATAATCGAGGAGACTGGAGTAGATGCTATTGATACTGGAGATGATGGCACGGTATGAAAAATCTAGTGTAGATTCCATTTTAGTCTTATCAATATACTACTTTTTTTTTTTTTTGGGGGGGGGGGGGGGCTACAAAAAAATAC
>LAPY01002740.1:36484-48280 GCA_000970635.1 Eragrostis tef
CGCCCCGCCCCTGGCGCCGGGAGAGGCGGGAGGCCCGGAGGCCGGAGCACAACCATGCCCTATCCTCTAGGCTGAGATCCCTGGCGCTCCTTATCCAACGGTGCGCGGCGACCCGGCACTGGGCACCGGCACCGCAGCGCCATGCGGCGCCGCCGCCACGGTCAACTGCGTGAGCTCCGAGCATGGCGCGTGACTCATGCTGGGACGCAGCCCTGGCGCCGAGAATTCCGGCACGTACGCCGGCATATGGGTGTGTCAGCCGCGAACCACGGTCCAGTGCTGTCCCTCTGGCACGGTGTGTTCTCCGAATAGAGCGCGCCGCCATGAGGCAAACTCTGGGCCCGCGCCTGACGCTCGGTTTTCCCGCCATAAGGTTGCGGGCAGCTCATCTATCTCTTACGATTCCAAAGAATCGTCTGTCTTCGAATCGCCACTGCTTTCTGGATCGGAGTACCAATCAAGACCGCTGCTAGCATTGCTGCATTTTATCTCTGCCGAACTGCAATCGCGCACCATTGTACTGGCTTTGACCGCAAGATCACTCTGAATCGAAGTCCGCGCGGCGTTTATCATCCAGAGCGCTGAGCTCTAACCTCGTGCTCTTAATCTAGGTTAGGGCAGCATGCAATCGCTGCTTAACCCAAACAAACAATGGAGTGCGCACGCACACACATCAGAGGCAAACCTATAACATCTAACATCAACAGAGTATACTGTATTTCAGTGACCATCAACATTTTCTGAAAAAAAGAACAGTGGTTGGCATTGCGATACCTAGAATTTTCTGTTTTCAAGAAGAAAAAAGAAATCTGACAAAGTGCACCGAACAAACCCTTGATGAGTACAACTACTGATCGAATTATTACTATTATACATAATATGGGCCATCATAGCTCAGGACAATCGTACGTGCAACGGAACCACTTATACATGAGACCCTTCATCCTAGGACAGTAATGCATAACTTAAATATACACCATATAAGTTAAAGAGAAAGCCAGCAGTGGGTGCGCCTCCATGAGATTCACATGCAGATAACAGAACTCCCGTGTCAGCTGATGAAGCATACAAAAGCTAAATCAACAGACAAGTAATAGCATAATATATTCCATATCCACTATGACCAATTTGTGCCTAATTATCAAAACTTGAGTGTGGATCTTGAGTACATAATGTCTCTAGACAAATCATGTGTGTGCTCCAAAAACAGGGTGACACTTTTGCCCCAATTACTAATACTACAAAAGTCAATAAACGTAATATAATAATATTAAAATCCAATCAGCCAGTCAACACACACCAATCAGTAATTAAAATGCAATTCACCAGTGCTCATGAAATTCAAAGCACATATTCTAGCCTACCAGAACATGGATAAGAAGGAACTCCTAGAAGATAAACCTTATCAGAAATTCCTAGCTGCAATACTCTTTTTAGGTATACATATGCACAGGTAACGAAACCTACAACATGACACGTGGTACATTTGGTATGAGCCCACAAAACATACTCAGTTTTGAAACAAAAACCGTCAGCCAAAAACATGATAATGGTTTCATACATTGTTTCGCTACAATTCTACACGAGTTATATTCTGCGCACAAAATTAACTCATCAACACATACAAACTAGGTAAAAGTAATAGGTCAGCACAAACAAAGTGTAACAACAAAATCGCGAAATTTGAACCACTATCGGCACTCCCTGCATTTCACTGGATCTAATTTTACAGTAACAAGCACTTATGCGCTACACAACAAAGTCTGATCACTTGATCAATTTCCAAGGCATACAGACCAGTAAAAAGTCTGTATGCTGAGGTACAGTCTTCCTACAGCACCCAGCTCAAAGGTGTGACTATGCCAGAAAGTGGCCAGAAAATCATCTAACACTAGTTGATTTCCAGGTAAAAAAACAGAAAACAATGCCAGGACATGTCAATCTAATTATACAAAAATAGTAAGCAGAGAGTTTATGTTATGTACTGGGATTATCGGCACAATTAGACGACTAACTCGCCCTCTCGAAGGAGGCTCTGAGAAGTATTTTGGTCTAGTTATGCTTGCCCTCATTAATCAATCCGTCCGGCCTTATATAGCCAGCAATTACAAGACGCTAACAGAACCTGAACGATGGATGCTAACAACTCTCACGCTAATCCAACTAACATGCAAACTGAACAGGCAAGCTAGCTAACAACCTAGATACTTATCTTTTTAACCTGACGCCACTAATCCTAATTTATTGGCGCCGGTGAACTGTTTCTGCTGCTGCACGTCATCGGCCCAAGGCCCATAACAGTTTAACCATCACACATGGTCAGGATTTGTATTCTTTTAGCTGTCAAAAGCTGCAATTGTTAAAATCCCGCTTGTATACGACTAAAACCACACTCAACAAGTTGCTATTATTTCTGCTAGGACAAAGAAAAGGGTTCAGCACTGCTTCTTGCCTAAAGTACAAATAGATGCAACATGCCACAGTCAAATTCATCGTTTAACATTTTATAAATTATAATAGCACACAAATAAAATGGATTTGCTACGAGTTCAATCGTTGGGCTTGGATCCTGACCTTCAAGATTTCTAGTACTCCAATGCTAAAGAACAATAATTCCTCTAAATGGACAGAAGAGCGATGCTGGAAGACATTCCCTCAACGTAGAAAGAATAAATTCGGGGCCTTTTAGCTTTCTAGGTCCAAATAATTTCTAAGACGTGCTAATTATTGTTGTTCTGAATAAACCACTCCCTCGCATCTATGTTTTTGCAAAGAGAGCAGCATCGATCGATCCAATAACCAGAGGGTATCAGGGACGACAGCAAGCTTCTGTATGGCGCCGCAATCGATTCCGGCGGAAGCAGGCCTCGACGGCCCCAAACCCTAGCATCTGGTTGGTAAGAAGGAGGGGACTCAGGAGAGGAGGGATGAATTACCATGCAGAAACTAAAGATGTGATCCGCGAGATTGGGCTTCGGCCGGGAAAGCGCCGGCGTGCCCGCCGCCGCCTTGCCGTCGCCGCCGTCTCCGAGCCGAGTGGTTGCCATGGCTGCTGGTGAAACGGTTCGAGGCATCGAGTCGACGGAACTCTTATGCAACTGACGGTGGGGTCCGTGCCGGATACAGATTACTGTGCCAGAATTTACTTCACCGTGCCAGAAAATGCAAGGGAGTCTGGCGGGTGGGGCCGAAGGATGTCGTGTAGCATGTTCCTTTGGTCCAGAAAAAATTACACGAATTATTTTCTTTTTCGTTCATGATGACGATGATGGCTGAAAAAATGCAAATAAGAGCAGAAAAAGACAAATCAAAATAAGACCAAATAATTTCTGCGGCTCTCTTTACTTCCAATGTTCGGTTATGTTATCGTAGCCAGTCATCAAGCTTCGAAATCAAGTTATTATGCGAACAATTCCGCGGCTGTGGAAGAACTTGCTAACACAGTAGATTGCACGTGATGGTTCTTGCCCTTGCCAAGGCAGTTGCTCTAATTGAGGCCATGACAACTAAGTGAGCGCCATGAAAAGCAGGAGATAATCCAAGGAGGATGCATCCATTCCAGGCGTCCAGTCTTGCTCCTCTGCATCATTCAGGCTGTTCGATAGGCTGTAGATAGATAGATCAGTACAATGCCTTTGCTCATACGGAAGCACAATGTCCTGGATGAAACACAAGGCCTTCTTGCACAGCAGATTGATCTGAACCTGAACCATTGATGGTTGGATAGAAGGGGCGTCAGGCAGGTTGACAAAGTTACCTTGTGAGCAACTGATACGTGCCCTTGATTAAGGAGTACTACTATTCACAAGGCTTTAAGTGAGCAGAAAGGGGGTGAAACGCTTCTTCCTGATCTGGATAAAATATGATGGACTGATAGCTGTCTGATTTCTTAGGAAAACAACAATGGACAAAGGTGTAGAGGAAGAACCATTTAAGGAGAGCATGATTGGTAAATGGAGTGAAAGGTATCTGCCTTGGATCAATTATTAGATTTACAGCAGGAAAGATATGATCGGCGAAGTAATTTCTTTTGAAAACTAATACTTCTGAAGAAAAAGGAGTGTGCTTGGGTTTAGCAAAACTTGTTTGAATTGCATGAGAGTGAGATGTTGTGAGTTACAAATATGACATTTAATCATTAGCCCATTACATATCAAGTGCACAATACAACTGCAGCTATAGTATCACTGAATTTCATTTGTTATTAATTTTAGTTTATGCGAATGTCTATTACTTCTGGTAATTCTAAAATTGCCTTACCATTTGCATGTATCTTTTCTAAACCATTTGGTTGATCAGTTGCGTAGGATTGAAACACAATGAACAGCATCCTTCACTGCGATGTTACTATGTCTAGTGGACGGACAGAGTTTCCTGCTTCCATGAAATGGTGAACACTAAACAGAATCTCAAATAATGAGATCCACATTATAGGACATTAATAACCGTTAAAAGAATTTTCGGAAGGGGGGAAAAAAACTTCAAAACCCATCCCTCTTCTCCCCTCTCCGGCGCTAGTCCCCGAGGCCTTTCTCAATCCCCATTCCAGTCTATCGCCTTCTCAGCCGATCAGAAGCTCTAGGGTTCGCCGCCGCCGCGCCGCGCCAAAGGGCTCGACTCCGCCTGAAGCGCTGAAGCCGTGGGATCCCCGTGCAGCACTTCACCGCCCTCTCCCCTCGCCATTGCCGACTTCTCGCGTCCTCCCCGAGGCCGCCAGGACGCCGTCCCCAGAGCCACAGGCAGGACACCGTCGCCTCTGCGCCCTTCCGTCACCACAATGTAAGTTTATCGTATTAGGAAGGGTTAATTGCTAATCTCTGCTTCTGTCGCTTCGGTTTCGTTCGAATTGTTTCCTGCCGATTCCAAATCTCTGTTTCTAACGTGCTTGGGTTTCTGGAAGGTTCCAGAAGGAGGAGGCGTCGAAGGCGATGTCGTCGTCCGGGACCGGGAAGGAGGCGGAGCCGCGGTGCGCGGCGTGCCAGCATCTCCGGCAGCTGGGGTGCGACCACACGGAGAGGTTCGCCGCCGTGCACGAGGCGTCCGGCGCCGACGACGTCGCCCGGAACCTCCGCCGCCAGAATCCGGGCCCGCAGCTGACGGCGGGCGCGCAACCGCCGCCGAGCCCCCCTGCGCGGCGTGCCAGCATCTCCGTCGCCCGTGCCCGCCGAACTGCGACTTCGCGCCTCACTTCCCGCCGGGCGACGACCCGGCCAGGTTCGCCGCCGTGAACATGGCGTTCGGCACCGAGTATTTCATCGAGCACCTCCGAATCCGCTCGCCGGAGCAGCATACGGAGGCCGTCAACGCGCTGGTCCGACAGGCGGTGGAGGTGGTGAACGTCGTGATCCGGGCGCTTTTGGAGGCGAACCGGGAGGACGAGCGATTGCGCTTGGCAGCGGTGGCCCTGCGCCAGTTGAACGCGCGCTACAGGGAGGAGGCCGCGTCCGCGCGCTTCGTCCCCGAGGTGGTGGCGGCCAGGCACGACAGGGTGCAGGCCGCGACGGAGCAGGTGCCTGCGGGCGACTCGCTGGCCGGGGTCACCAACTTCGAGACGCCCATGGACCAGAAGTGGGCGGACGGTGTCATAGGGGCGCTTCCGGAGGCCGACGTGCCCGGTAGCAGAACCGGCGTCACGGCGGCGTTCCCGGAGCCAGCTGCGACCGTGCCAGCCTTCCTCATGCAGCAGCCTCCGCCGCAGGCGCCAACAGCAGCCGGCGGCCTCCCGGATTTGAACTCTTCAACAGGTAGTGAACTCTTGCTCCTCTTCGCGTTTACTGAATTACACAACAGAAGTTGCTCTCTGAAACTGATGTGCTGAACCTAGTTAATACTCTCTCCAATCTTTGCTTAGTTCAATTCTGAACCAACCAACATCATGTATCGAATTTTGGAGGGAAGCAAGTTAATTCTGGCTGGAAGTCTCTGTTTGGTTCATGCTAAGGAGATCTTTTTTTTTGGACATAAAAACCGGTGAAATGCTACGACTGAAATCATCAGTTGTACATGAAGAATAGTATTCAGGGAGATGTTATTATCACAGAGTGCCCTTTTGACTTACTGTCATGTTGTGGCTTCATGAAATGGCTAGCCTGGTTATGACTTGTTAGCAGTTCTGAAAAATCAATTGAAATGCGCCCTCCAACCTTGAAAACACCCACAGCCCCTGACCCGAGCCCTTTCACCAAGTGATACTCATCCCCCTCATTCCTTCCTGAATCTGTGCATAGAACTGCTACCGCTCATTCTGATCTGCCTCTGGTGTTAATTTTGCGTGTTCCCGTGGAGATGCTTTGATAAAATGTCATGCCATGACAAGGTCTCCTTTTGTTTGATTCTTGTAAACCCCATATGCTTGACCAATTTTCTAAGACTGCAGTGCCATTCAGATTAGGGCTACGAAAGAAAATTAGCTGAATTAATCAGCCTGTTATTGGAAATCAGCACTATAGTTAAGGGAGTATAGTTGTTCAGTTGGGTCAAGTGTATGGACAATGCTTTGTAGGGGCACATGAATGTGTGGATAACATCTGATACTGAATGACTCGAACGGTTCATTATGTTGCTGCCAGATACTCCCACTTCGTTTAGTACTCATTGAACTTGTGATAAATCTCCATGCTTCAATTGAGTGATGGGAAAATCTGCCTTAGGGACGAGTGACAGACTGGCAGCAGCTAAATTCATCTGAGTTGTTGCAAATTAGCATCATAGCATATGATTGTTCAGTTGGGTAAAGTGCATAGACAATGTTTTGCAGGGGCACATGAACTTGTAGATAACACCTGCTGCCTCATCTCATTTCTGCCATTTTTTGTGGATAAACTTATGCTGTTATTTTTTCATGACAAGTATGGTGATTGTGAAAACTTTCATATCCATAAGGTTCACATGCTACTCCTGTATGATATATGCTGCGATAAATCGTAAGATACTGAGTGACACAACAGTTACATTGTCTTGAACTCTGATCAATCTACATGCTTCAATGCAGTGATGGGAAACTCTGCCCCGTGGACGACTGGCAAGCTGGCAGCAAGAGATTTTGCTGCAGCTGTGTCTCTAGCTGAGGCATCTGCGATAGGGGCTAAGCACGCTGTCATTGACAAGGTCCGCAAAGCCCAGGCTGCAGCAACAGAAGGAGGAGGCCAGGGTGGCAGTGATCAAAGGGACGCGCCAGCCGCAATTTTGGTTGCTGGTGTGTTGCCACTTGATCAGGCGATCGATGCAGGCATTGCTGGTGCTAGATGCGGCGTCGCCATCATGGTTCAGCATCTCGGTCCCTTGAGCCTGTTTTCCTCACCTTCAGTTCTCACAGTATTGCAGAATGGATCTGCTGCTGCAGTTGCTGCCAGCGTGAGGGCCAGGGCGGATTTGAGTGTCCAGGAAGTTAGTGACGAGCTCATGACCAACATTTTGGTAAGTCTTAGGCCTAGGCATTTAAGGTTTGGAAATTTTGTTTATATATTTTCATCGTAACCGTGCATCGTTGATTACTTTTAGGTTATCGATCTGGAAATAATGGCAGATGCAGCCGCCATGGGGGCCAGATCTGAATGTTTTAACTTGGCATGGATGCATATCCTACCGATTCCTGTAAGTTTTTGAATCGCTGAACCTCAATTCTGATTTATTATACAACCATATGTGTCTGAGTTTGTGGATGCGTGAGTGCTGGGTTTGGGACCACACTTACTTTTTTCTTTACAATAGTCCTAATAACTTGCAATTTATATAATTTATATCATGCTCAGTTTTAATAGAATGGGAAATTACTTCTTGTAGGTGAACAGATGGGCCGATATTCTTACCATTGTTGTTGGTGCATGCGTCGCCGCAGCACTCACAGGATGTAGAAGGCTTCTGAACACCGATGAAGATTGGATAGCCCTGGTGTTGCACGGTGGCCTCGTTTTGATTGTCACGGTGCTGGCTGTCGGAGTGTTTTCAGTTTCTAATGCACGTCCTGTCAGCCGGCGCATGGTGTGTGTATCGATTATGTTGGTGATTGCTTTATTAATCTACAGGATCTGTACCTTGTTTTCGGGCAAGGTGCCTTAGTTTTCTTAGATTTAGGGTAATTCTGGTACAGGAGGGTGCCTTAGTTTTCTTAGGTTTAGGGTAATTCTGGTACAGGAGTTGAAGCTGCACCAGATGTGTAGTAGTGTGCCTTAAAAAACGTGATCCCTTCATATAATCTGGTCACTAGTATTCCTGTTAAGCGTGCGTATAGTTCTGTTTGTGGCTGTACTAGCTAAACCATTGAGCCTGCGATGAATTTTGAATATTGTGATGTGAAGTTTTGTCCAGTTAATGCAATGCTAGTGGGTCACCAAGCCCTTATAAACTGTTTGGATATGGCTATTGTCAAGCTCAAGCAGTATTAGCAGTGGGATATTTTATCTGTCTTGTGTCAGTATCAGTATCCTCTTGGAGATCGTGTCATTTCTTGCAAAACTCGGGAGCAAACTGCATCGCATTGCACCGGATGATGCTACGCCGCATATGTTAGGTGTTCCAGGAGCACCACCCGTTTGCGAGAATGACAGTATGAACAAGATAAGGGCAACTCGTGTCCTCTGACCTCTCTGGCTGGGTACGTTCGTTCATCAACATCAACTGCCTCCGTCGGCGCTGCGAAACATCTAGAACACGCTTTACGGTCAAGGCCGCCGTGCCGGTCATCGCGGACGTCACAAACTCCGCCGAAAGGAAGCCGGCGCCCGGCGGGGCCGTTTCAGCGCCGACGCCTCCGGCATCACGTGGGACATTGTCAAGTCCCTGGTACCTGAACAACAACATCACTTTCTTTTTTTTTGCGGTGGAACAACATCACTTTCGACGGCGGCGCGACGCCGGTGAACCACAGAGTCATTGTGTAGGGTACAATTTCGTGTTTGACGCGCTGTCACGGCCTACTCGACGCCCATCATCTTACGCGCAGCGGCTGTGTGCCGCCGGGTCCATCAAACACCCCGCCCCGCCGGCGCGGCCGATGCACGTCGAGGCATGACCCCGCAGGCGGGGGACATCTTCTCTTCGGTGACCTGAAGTTCGTATATGTCCGGTCGAAGAAAACTCTCTAAGACTCTTCTTCATTTCTCTCCCCATCTTCTTCCTCTCGCAGTGCAGCCTGCAGACCGGCCACCGCGCGCCGCCCCCCGCGCGTCGCCGTGGGTGCCCTTAANGACCGCCGAAAGATGAGTCAACACCGCCGCCGGAAGTTCGCCCCGCCGCCGGAAGTTCGCCGGAGATGAGTCACCGTCGCCAGCCAGAAGTTCGCCGGAAATGAGTCACCATCGCCAAAAGTTCCTTGAAGATAAGTCATCTTCTATGAATAGTGAATCAACAATGATAAATCACCAATTTCTTAAAATAAAAATCACCAAATAAGAAAAAAAAACTGAAAAAAGGATGACCAGAAATTACTTAACTTCTGGTGACCCTGAAAATAATCAATGCCCGCAGGCGGGCAGGGGTGCGCGCTTTTCTTTTTTTTAAGGAAACGGGAGGCCGGAGGGGAGATGTGCGACTGTAATCTGGGCCCAACTCCCGGAAATAAATTTCAGTGTAAAGAAAACACACGCCGTTCAGAAAACCGCGCTCGATTCCAGTTTCAGTCTCGAATCCCCCCCATTCCCCATCCCCAAACCCCACGAGCTCCAAAACCCTAGCTCCATCCTCCGATGGGGAGCATCGTCGGCCGGCAGCGCGGCAACGGCGACATCGAGAACGCCGACTTGGAGACGAAGGCGGAGGAGGCCGCGACGAGGGCGAGGAGCTCGTTGGAGGAGCAACAAGCGGCGGTCGCAGCGGCGGCGGCGGCGCTGCCGGACGGGGTGGTCGTTGGGGAAGGAGGGGCACCTGGAGTTGGAGGACTGCCCGCAGCCGCGGGTCCAGCCCACGCCATGGTGGGCGGCGTGCTAGCCCTTGAAGCCGCACAGAACGCGGCTGCCTCGGGAGCCCGTAGTAGCGTCCATGTCCTGGCCAGGATCATGGCACCCCTGGGACATCAGTTCGTTGCGGGTTGCAGCCTGGACCAGGTTCTGGATGCTACGGCGAGGGGCGCCTCGGCGGGGGTCAGGGCTGTGGCGCTCATGGCGGCCATGGACGCCCTCGGTGCTGCAGGCGAGGACTTCGTGCCCGCCGCCGTCAACCCAGCTGTAAGCCTGTAACTGCTTACTGTTTATGTATTCGACGTGCTTATGACGTGATTCTATTCTAGGTTGAATTTTCGGATTTGGGTGTTCGATTGGCTGGTTTCTGAATAAATTGAACTAGACCAGATAGCAAATTCTTTGCTCTCGAATGTATTGTTAATTGTTGCTGGGATTCTGACCAACTGGTAATAAGAGGGTTACTGCCATCAACCAGTTCTAGCCTCGAATGTATTGTTGAGGCCAAATGTTGGTGGCACTGAGCCTACAGAGATTGTGTCTAATTTCTGTTGCGTTACAACCTTCGGCAATTTGGTTTACTAGCAACAATAGGAGTCAACAAATAAGTCCGGAAAAGCCTTAATAACTCTCTAATCTCTTTGGTCACCTGGGAAATGTAGAAATACTGAAGTGGCTGTTTTCAGTGAAGTGTGCCCTTTGGTGTTTGGCTAGGGTTGATTCGCTCTGCAAGTTGCCCTTAGGTCGATAGCTCTGGCCTCCGGACATTTAGTTTATCCCAGCAATCGCCCTAAAAGCAATTCTTATTGCTTGCACAACCTGGCTTGCAATTTCTTAGTGCGACACCTTGCGCTTTAGTTGCCCCGAGAAGTCCTGTTTGATTGCCATTTCTCACTGATCTGGCCTACAGCTTAATTTGTTTGCTCTCCATTTTCGTCCAGTGGGCTGTGAAGAGTATGAACAAAAGTAGCCCATCAAGGGCTTGCTTGGTTAATCTCATCCCAAAGGGGACTGGAGGGGAGTAAATCCCTTACAGGTCTGTTACGGATTTAGGGCGATCTTGGTTTGCTGCCACACAGCCATGACAAAGGTTTGGCGTATCTTGCTGTGCTTGGTTGCTGCGGAGGTCTCGGCTGCCACAGCTCATTCGGCTTGTCCTTTCCCTCTTTTCCCTTGTCGCTTTGCTTGTGGCGAGTGTGGCGGGCTTGGCGCCGAATTTTGACGCTACAGCTGCGGCGTGGCGGACGGTGGCTGCGAATCAAGCACGTCCTTAGTCCTCCAATCCCGACCACCGTCCCAAAGAATGTAGGCACAAAGTTAAGAGAACTACTCCCTTTCATTCTTAAATTAATGACAATGCTTAGTCCAGATCTGAACTAAACAACACCATCATTTTAAGATTGGAGGTAGCAAATGCTGGATAATGAGGAAGAATCAGGTGTCTAAGTTCTGCAAATATTTATATGTTCTCAACAAGTGACCGTGTTGGCTTCAAGGCTAGGATTTGCTTGGTGTATGATTTATGTTAGCCCCTACCTTATCTAATAAAAGACTATTTATACAAGCTAACCACAACACAGCTTTGCCCATACAATTGAGGGTGGAAAATTTCAAAGGAGGGTGGATTTGTTTTCGCCATTAATGGCAACATTTTCTTCTGCACATATCACTTTTTATTTCTGCAATTCACGTTTTAGAAATACCACTGTTACTTCCATCTGATCAAGCTATGGGGCCCGAAATTGGACAAATTTAGTAATGGTATAATCAATATGCTGTTGTGCTTTGCCTTCTCTCTATCTTTAGGAATTCAATGGAACTAACTTGATTTTGGGGACAGGCAATTAATCTGGACGTGGCAGCAGCCGCAGCCGCCGCTGGGGGGTGGGATGCTTGCTTTGGT
>LAPY01002740.1:61297-72960 GCA_000970635.1 Eragrostis tef
CGGCGGCCGCCATTGTCGGCGCCGGCGGCGGAACCCTCATGTTAGCAACCCCGTGTGGGAAGCTCTCGAATAAGTGGATAGGAATGAATGGGAGAAGGAAGGAGGGAGGAAGAACAGAGATAGCAGGGAACAAATAGCTGTATTAGCTTAGGAAGGAATGCAAGTTGTTTGTTACAAGTTTGATACCCCTCTCCTCTGTCTTGCTCTGCTTGTAACAACGCAGGTAGCACACACGCGACTCACGCACGCTACATCCATCCTGGGCCGAACACTCTCGAACTGGGCTTCTTGGTGCGCATGCCTCTTTCGGCCTAGAGGCCCACTGGTTCTTCTTCCTGTGTTGCTTCAGAATCTTTGCCGACAACCATCTTACTAGGCACAGTAGTAACATTCCCCGTACCTTGAGAAGCCGCTTGTCCCCAAGTGGGTGCACGAGGGAAGAGTTGCTTGATGGCTTCCTAATCCTCCCATGTCGCCAGATCAGTGGGCAAAGAGGACCAGCGAATCAGCACTTGAGACACATTTTTATCACCTTTCTTTGCCAAGCGAGTGGACAAAATCTGTTCAGGAACTTGATGAGCAGCTTGGATAGAAGGAATTACCGGAAGAGACTTGACAGTAGACCCAATTGCCTTCTTGAGCTGCGAAACATGAAAACTGGATGGATATGACTGGAATCTGGTAACTTGAGACGATAAGCCACGTGACCGACTTTTTCCAGTATTGTGTAAGGGCCAAAGAACTTGAACGAAAGCTTATGGTTAGCTCTATTGGCCACAGACGTCTGCACATAAGGCTGCAGTTTAAGATACACCTGTTCCCCCACCTGAAACTGTCTTTCCGACCGGTTCTTGTCTGCTTGAACCTTCATCCTGTGTTGAGCTCTGGTCAAGTGTTGGTGAACTAGCTTATCCATCAATCCCCGTTCAGATAACCAAGAGGCCAGGTCAGAATTCACCACTGAGGAAGGAGCAGACAACCCAAACATTCTTGGTGGGTGGCCATAAAGAACTTCGAACGGAGATCGACCAAGAGCGGAGTGGTGACTTGTATTATACCAATATTCTGCTAGAGACAGCCAGGATTTCCACTTCTTACGGCAAGAACTGACAAAGCAGCGCAAGAATGTCTCTAGGCACTGGTTGACACGCTCGATCTGTCCATCCGTTTGAGGATGATAAGTTGAACTCATCTTCAACTCAATGCGAGCCAAATCAAATAGTTCCTTCCACAGCTTGCTAGTAAACACAGGGTTTCTATCTGATATGATAGCAGAAGGCAACCCATGGAGTTTGTATATATGGTCCATGAACAACACAGCAACTGAATGAGCAGTGTACGGATGAGCCAGAGGTAGGAAATGAGCATATTTAGAATACTTGTCCAGCACAACCATGATACAATTGGCAGCACCAGATTTTGGGAGACCACTGATAAAATCCATAGAGATTACTTCCCAAGTAGTTTTGGGGATGGGTAGTGGCTGTAACAGTCCGGGACTCTTAGTTCTGTCAGGTTTAGCTTGCTGACAAACATGACATGCCTTGACATAAGCAGCAACAGATGTTTTGAGCCCCTTCCAAGCAAACAATTGCTTTATCCTTCTCACTGTAACTGGGATGCCAGAGTGTCCACCTACAGGAGAATCATGTAAAGATGCAATGATTTTGTTTTGTAACTGGGAATCAGCACCCACCCATATCCTTTGTTTGTACCTCAATACCCCAGCAGTCAATGTAAAGGTGGCAAATGCCTGAGAAGACACAGCTAGGGAAGTAAGCATTGACTGAGCAAATGGGTCCTTATCATAACTAGCCACTATAGCAAGAATCCATTGTGGAGTGACAGCAGAAATAGCCTGACATTCTACCAAATGAGGTCTCCTTGACAAGGCATCTGCAGCTCTATTGTCATCACCTTTTCTTTATACTGCAGTCCCAAGAGCTGAGAGAATACTTTCTGCTGCCAAGGTGTATGCAACCTTTGTTCATTTAGTTGGGCTAAGCTCTTATGGTCTGTCATGATGACAAACTCTCCATGTTGAAGATATGGCCTCCACTGCTGAACAACAATCAAAATAGCCAAATATTCCTTTTCGTATGTAGATAATCCTCTAGTTTTAGGGCCCAAAGATTTGCTGATAAATGCAAGAGGGTGACCTCACTGCATCAGCACTGCACCAACCCCCCACACCACTTGCATCAGTTTTGATATAGAATGGTTTGGTAAAGTCAGGTAATGCTAACACTGGAGCAGAAGAGAGTGCTAGTTTCAGAGTCTAAAAAGCAGTGTCATGTTCAACAGTCCAGATAAATATAGTCTTGAGCAGATTGGTAAGAGGCTTGCTTATAATACCATAATGTCTAACAAATTTCCTATAATACCCTGCCAAACCTAGGAAACTTCTCAACTCCTTGGTATTTGCAGGTACAGGCCAGCTGGATACAGCAGATACTTTAGAGGGGTCAGTCGCCACCCCATTCTTACTGATAATATGTCCCAAATAAGCAATTTCACGCTTAGCAAAAGTGCATTTAGATAACTTGACCAACCATTGATCCTTGGCAAGAAGCTCCAGAACCTGCTTGATATGGTCCAGATGTTCCTCATAAGACTTGCTATAGATCAATATGTCGTCGAAGAAAACCAGCACAAACTTGTGAAGAAGAGGAGCCAATGTTTTGTTCATGGCACCTTGAAATGTTCCTGGTGCACCAGTTAGACCAAAGGCCATCATACGAAATTCAAAATGACCAATATGTGTTTGAAAGGCTGTTTTATATTCCTCTCCAGGACTGAGTCTGATATGATGAAACCCTGCCCTCAAGTCCAAAGATGAAAACCAGCTTGCACCATAAAGCTCATCCAGAAACTCATCGATGATAGGAACAGGGTATTTGCCTTTTTCAGTCATAGCATTTAGGTGTCGGTAATCCACACAAAACCGCCAAGTATTGTCCTTCTTTTTGACCAGTAAGACAGGAGAAGAAAACACACTAATGCTAGCTTGAATCAACCCATTTTTCAGCATTTCTTTCACTAGTTTTTCCACTTCATCCTTCAGAGCAGGAGGGAACCTGTAAGGTCTCACATTAACTGGACGAGCACCAGCTATAAGGGGAATTTTGTGATCACAAAATCTGCTGGGAGGAAGACTAGTAGGTTCCTCAAACAGGTGAGCATAGTTCTGTAACAGGGATTGTATCTCAGCAGGGACAGGAGGCAAAGTGTCCACATCAGTTTCTGACAGCTCAGATTCATCCACTAGAAATATTTCTACCACACTACACTCAGGAAGAGTAGGTAGGATACCTTGCAGCAATGCAGTAGTGCCCAAATGAGAAAAAGGACAACCACTTATGAACCGACTCCACCTTCATAGGGCTGTGAGATTCTAGCCAATCCATCCCCATGATCATATCATAACTCTGTAAAGGAAGCACTTTAAGGGTTGACACAAACTGGTATTCCTGTATACTCCAAGATGTATTGGAAAATTCCTTGTCACAATAAAGTACTTCACCATTTGCCACCCTAACAGATACATGATGTTTTATCATAGAAATACCAGTAAGGTGCTTGGACAGTTGCTTACTGATAAAGGAAGAAGAACTACCAGAATCAAGTAGGATGGTAACTTCATGATCCTGGACATTACCAAGAAATTTTACTGTCCTACCAGATTCAACACCTGTTACAGCCTCTTTTGAAATAGCCAAGAATAGCTGCTCTTGATCAACATGCTCCTGGTCAGAAGACTGAGACCTAGTGTCATCACATTGAAACAATTCCCAAATTTCTTGTGCAGCATGAAGCTGAATAGTGGGAGCACACTTGTGGCCATACACATATTTCTCAGCACAGAACTGGCACAAACCCTTGGACCTTCTATAAGCCCTGAGAGAAGCAATCTTGCTGTCAGTAGACACTCGAGCAGCTTCAGCACCACGTTTATCATCAGATGCATGGGCAGAAGTAGTCCTGTCAGTCCTGTTTGGAGGAGGAGGTAGAGGCAATGGAGACTTGAATGATGCTTTATGCTGGAAGTGGGTGTCCTGCCACCGATAATCCCTTTTCCTAGCAGAATCAACTGCTTCCTCCTGCAATAATGCCAATGTACAAGCAGCATCCAAGTCTGAAGGGCGCTGTACTAGAACTTCAGACCTGATTTCTTCTTTTAATCCATCAACAAAATGAGTAGAATAATATTTGGGACCATTGTTAGGCTCATAAGCAATCAGTTGATCGACAAGTTCACTGAATCTGTCAACATAATCTTGCACATACCCAACTTGTTTAATATGGAACAATTGCCTGATAAGAGCTTCATGTTGATCACGACCAAACCTCTCAAGAATCCACTTACACAAATCATGCCAGGAAGCAGATCTAACACGAGATTCAGCAGATTGAAGCCACCTGGCAGCAGGACCATCAAAATGCATAGTCGCCACCTTAACCCACATGTGAGGATCCACTGAACACGTATCAAAATAGTTCTCGCAGCGAGACCTCCACAATTTAGGATTATCACCATCGAACTTAGGGAAGTGCATCTTAGGTAATTTACCCATGGATGAGTTATAACCAGAACCACCAGATTTACTGAATTTAGGATAATGCTGTTTAGAAAACCCAGTGAAGTGCTTAGGGGAAGAAGGGAGGATGTACCCTTGTGTGGATCTGGAGATGGGCACTCGACGAACACCTTGCCATAACCGCGGTCCTTGCTCGCCGTATCACCAGCTGCATAGTCGAATCCGCTGTCGCCGAGGTCGCCGACACCGGTCCGGGCTTGAGGGCGAGGCGCCGCCGAACCGTGATCGCCGAGGATGCTGGGCTTAAAGGGGCCAGTCTCACGCTGCTTGCGGTCCCAGTGCGAGTTGAACTTGGACAGCTTGATGTCGCCCACCGAGTGCTCGATCCGAGGACGCCAAGCCTCGAACACCGCAGCAGCAGATTCGAGCGCCGCCACGCGCGTAGCGGACGCCGCCTCGAACAGGTTCAAGCGCGTCGTAGCCGCCTCCTCGAATGCCACCATGTGCGCGGCTAAGGTGGCGTCGATGTCCTCCTTGACGGCGACGGAAGTAGCGAGGTTCGGGACCGCCACCAACTTGTCGACACGGCCCTCGATGGCACTGACCCGATCCTTCCAGATAGACTCAAACGCGCCGAAACGCTTGTCGATCTCGGCGAGGAAGAGCTTGGACTGCGCCTCCAGCGCCAGCGTCAGGTTGGGATCCACCGCACCAGCGCTCTTCGCCATACGCGTGTAGTGGTGGTGCTTCTCCTCCAGATTGGGATCGATGTGTCTCTGATACCAAATGTTAGCAACTCCGTGTGTGAAGCTCTCGAATAAGTGGATAGGAATGAATCGGAGAAGGAAGGAGGGAGGAAGAACAGAGATAGTAGGGAACGAACAGTTGTATTAGCTTAGGAAGGAAGGCAAGTTGTTTGTTACAAGTTTGATACCCCTCTCCTCTGTCTTGCTCTGCTTATAACAACGCAGGTAGCACACATGCGACTCACGCACGCTACATCCATTCTGGGCCGAACACTCTCGAACTGGGCTTCTTGGTGCGCATGCCTCTTGAACACGTATCAAAATAGTTCTCGCAGCGAGACCTCCACAATTTAGGATTATCACCATCGAACTTAGGGAAGTGCATCTTAGGTAATTTACCCATGGATGAGTTATAACCAGAACCACCAGATTTACTGAATTTAGGATAATGCTGTTTAGAAAACCCAGTGAAGTGCTTAGGGGAAGAAGGGAGGATGTACCCTTGTGTGGATCTGGAGATGGGCACTCGACGAACACCTTGCCATAACCGCGGTCCTTGCTCGCCGTATCACCAGCTGCATAGTCGAATCCGCTGTCGCCGAGGTCGCCGACACCGGTCCGGGCTTGAGGGCGAGGCGCCGCCGAACCGTGATCGCCGAGGATGCTGGGCTTAAAGGGGCCAGTCTCACGCTGCTTGCGGTCCCAGTGCGAGTTGAACTTGGACAGCTTGATGTCGCCCACCGAGTGCTCGATCCGAGGACGCCAAGCCTCGAACACCGCAGCAGCAGATTCGAGCGCCGCCACGCGCGTAGCGGACGCCGCCTCGAACAGGTTCAAGCGCGTCGTAGCCGCCTCCTCGAATGCCACCATGTGCGCGGCTAAGGTGGCGTCGATGTCCTCCTTGACGGCGACGGAAGTAGCGAGGTTCGGGACCGCCACCAACTTGTCGACACGGCCCTCGATGGCACTGACCCGATCCTTCCAGATAGACTCAAACGCGCCGAAACGCTTGTCGATCTCGGCGAGGAAGAGCTTGGACTGCGCCTCCAGCGCCAGCGTCAGGTTGGGATCCACCGCACCAGCGCTCTTCGCCATACGCGTGTAGTGGTGGTGCTTCTCCTCCAGATTGGGATCGATGTGTCTCTGATACCAAATGTTAGCAACTCCGTGTGTGAAGCTCTCGAATAAGTGGATAGGAATGAATCGGAGAAGGAAGGAGGGAGGAAGAACAGAGATAGTAGGGAACGAACAGTTGTATTAGCTTAGGAAGGAAGGCAAGTTGTTTGTTACAAGTTTGATACCCCTCTCCTCTGTCTTGCTCTGCTTATAACAACGCAGGTAGCACACATGCGACTCACGCACGCTACATCCATTCTGGGCCGAACACTCTCGAACTGGGCTTCTTGGTGCGCATGCCTCTTCCGGCCTGGAGGCCCACTGGTTCCTCTTCCTGTGTTGCTTCAGAATCTTTGCCGGCAACCATCTTACTAGGCACAGTAGTAACACCTCATTGCTTATTTAGTTGCGGTTACGGGTTCCTTTTTGGTTATATATATGCAGCCGGATGACTCCTTATTAGCGCCGTCCGATGCAAACGGACGTCTGCGAGACTGCCACTGGGATCCGCGTGTCGGGCATTTGGAAGCCAGGGCGATGCTTAGGTCATGAGATCGACGAGGAACAGAAGAGCTGAAGAAGTATTCGATCGGTCACGTGTTCTAACATGCATGAGTAGGAACCACTGAACCAGGCGATCGAAATGCATACTCCTCAGCGCCGTCCGATGCAAACCGACGTCTGCGAGACTGCAGACTTTGATCCACGTTCAAGAAAAATGTTCTTCGAAATGTTACGTCCTTATTATTTATTTCATTACATAGCTGATCCATAATTACATCGCTGGAGTCATGGGCGGATGAGCCTCATCTAGCGTGGGGCTAGCTGCTTAACCCACCAGTGCGCAACAAGAACCTAGAACATCCATCTGACATCAAACATTTCAGTGACAACATCTGGCATCGAACATTTCAGGGACAACATAATTTGTGACAAGCGCAGAGGATGGCATATATAGCAAGTTAGCAACACCACGAATTCTATGAGCTCAGCACTTGTACACGATGTTTGGTAAGGTTTCTAGCTTCATTTCCTTGCAAGAATCTGGAGAAAACTAAGCGAAAGCAACAAGACAAATACTACAAACAATTTCAATTCATAGGAGTGTATAGAAACAAGGAATTTCTAGAAACAAACATAAGCGGCTCTGCGTACTCTTTGGAGGCCATATAAACTGCTGTATTCTCAACAAAAACCCAACTAAACCGGGCCCTAGCATTAGCGCGCATTCAACACCTTTCTTCGTACTAAGGCCACGACTCCAATGAGGATAGGGCCAAGCACCATAAAACCACGACCGCCTGTCCTGTACTCCTTTGGCAGTTGAGTCGCCGGCCCCAACCTCATGATTACCATGAACACCAAGAGAGCTGGATTTTGTACGAACGAAAACGAACTTTTCAGGATTATAAAAGGTTTCTTTGCATCCGGAAGAGTTTGTGATCTCAGGAGTATGTTATTTTAGCATCGTGGTCGTTGTTTCCCCAAAAAAAGAAAAAAAGAAAAGGCATCGTCCACTACAACAAAAGTCTCTTTTGACGACACAAGCCAAATCCTTGTAGCTGCGGAAACAATCGTGAACCGCCGCTATAAATAGAGTCCATGGTTCATGTTACGGACCGCGGCTCTAAATAAGAGGCCATAGAACACAAAAATAGTCATGATTTCTTTTAAAATCTAGAGTTACAAGTTGCCCACAAAAACAAAAACAGAAAAGAAGAGATACCCACAAAAACAAAAATAGAAAAGAAGAGATACCCACAAAAACAAAAACAGAAAAGAAGAGATACAAGTTGGACAAAATACACACAAGATATCATCTAGTCTCGGCCAGCCATCTGGCCATAAGCTGATGCACCGGACTAGGCAGAAAACAAGAGAGAAACACAGGACCGTACTAGTGTGCAACTGAAGGAAAGTACTTGACTTGTATGCAACTGAAGGAAACCATAACTTATCTGTATTGTGCAGTCACCGTTCACCAATGTAAAATAGCGACGTGCCTCTCCCCTCTTAAAGTGGAGTAAAAGGGGTAAAATTGTAATACTCTGCCTCTTCCTTTCAAGTTTCAACACATACTATTCAGAAAGAGCTGTTTAACCAAGCGGCAACATTTGCACTTCAAGTTAAGCACAGTAGGCATTTAGACATTACCCTGAGGAATCCACCTCAGACAGTAGGCAACATTTGCACTTCAAGTTAAGCACAGTAGGCATTCAGACATTAAACTCGGTCTCGCCAGTCCACCAAATAAATTACCCATGCACGCACTTATCTTTTTTAGATTATGTACTCACTTATCTTGTTTCCATCATTCGCCCAACACTGGTTTCAGCTGGGTTTCAGTTCATGACGATCCACGAACCAGTTACGTGGTCAGAGCTCTCTACTCGGAGATCAGCATCTCCGATCATTGCGCGCCAGGGCAACTAGCTACACGACCATTTTTCCTCGTTTGGAAGTAAAGTAGGCAAGGCAGAGCACGCGTCAAACGGACACCGGCACATCCATGCGGAACTCTAGAGCTCGCGCCGCGGGACGAGACGACGACGCGATTTGTCCGTTCCCGTGTTCGAATAGGCATGCGCTGCTCTGAGCGACCCACCCGGGTGGTCGCTAAATCAAATAGGATTTGTCTAAACCTCACTCGAGTGTTTTTTGCCCTTTCTACACTCGCCCTTTTGTCCGTCCGTTCGCGCCACGATTCGTGCAGGGATTTTTCGTTTGCCCGCTTTGTTTTCAATTTTGGCCAGCCGCCCCGGTCCTTGTCCCCACCTGTCTGTCCCATACCTTTTTAATATTCGTAACGCGCGAGATAAGATGAAGAGGTCCCGTTCATTTGCCCTGCTCTCCTGTTCGAGTTCAGATGAGGGAGAGGTGAGGCGATTTCTAGGGTTCTACGATTCAGGCATGTTTCCTGCTTGTCTCCCCGCCGATTTGAGTTTGCGTTTGATTCTGCCCCTTAGATTCGTAGGCTGTGCTGGGATTTAGGTCTCACTGGATTAGGGATTCCTCGTTTGACTCATTCGCGCGTCTGCTGGTTCATTCGATTCTGCTGATTGTATGATTGTTTTCGTTGAATCGTGTTGTTTGAGATGTTAATTGCGTTGTTAGCTATGTGGATTCACTTTTGATTGGATCGATTCAGCTTATTTTGCTGTGAAATGTTACCCCTCTCAACTCGTTATGCTCTGTTTCAGATCTCAGTAGGTTATGCAGTGCATGTTTCGAAACTACTCCCGTTCGTTTGTTAGCTTGGTCATCCAGTGCATGTGCGCTGCTTTGTAATCACTTGGTTTCCATCAGTCTGTGGATGCCTTAGGTCAGACACCCATCAATTTGTTCTGAATTAGTTCTAGTAGAAATGCACATGTAAATTTGTGTCTGATGTTAGCTAATAGTTCGACCATGGATGATTTAGTACTGATGCCTTTCCCATGTGTTAGGTTAGATAATTTTGGTGCACCCATAATGTTAGTTAACCTCATATTAGTATTTATGTTGTTGGTTAGTAAATCGTTGCTTCATGAATGTTTCTTTTTTGATTTTCACTGATCTATGTTATTATTCATTTGTTAGATGGCTCGAAAACGACCTCCTCCTGTAGTTGATATTTCTAGTAGTGAAGATGATGATTCTGATTTCCAAGATGTTGCTAGAACTCATTGTCATCAGCGTGCTAATGCTTGTGAAACTGATTCTGATGATGCCTTTGAGTCAGAGGTACGTTTTGTTTACTTGTGTTTCAGTATCTAGATTCACAAATTTTTTTGTGCACTGTATGTAGTTCTTATGTCTTATTTTGTTCTATGTCAGGATTCTTCATCCAGTGATAATGAAAAGCCCCGGTCCTTGTCCCCACCTGTCTGTCCCATACCTTTTTAATATTCGTAACGCGCGAGATAAGATGAAGAGGTCCCGTTCATTTGCCCTGCTCTCCTGTTCGAGTTCAGATGAGGGAGAGGTGAGGCGATTTCTAGGGTTCTACGATTCAGGCATGTTTCCTGCTTGTCTCCCCGCCGATTTGAGTTTGCGTTTGATTCTGCCCCTTAGATTCGTAGGCTGTGCTGGGATTTAGGTCTCACTGGATTAGGGATTCCTCGTTTGACTCATTCGCGCGTCTGCTGGTTCATTCGATTCTGCTGATTGTATGATTGTTTTCGTTGAATCGTGTTGTTTGAGATGTTAATTGCGTTGTTAGCTATGTGGATTCACTTTTGATTGGATCGATTCAGCTTATTTTGCTGTGAAATGTTACCCCTCTCAACTCGTTATGCTCTGTTTCAGATCTCAGTAGGTTATGCAGTGCATGTTTCGAAACTACTCCCGTTCGTTTGTTAGCTTGGTCATCCAGTGCATGTGCGCTGCTTTGTAATCACTTGGTTTCCATCAGTCTGTGGATGCCTTAGGTCAGACACCCATCAATTTGTTCTGAATTAGTTCTAGTAGAAATGCACATGTAAATTTGTGTCTGATGTTAGCTAATAGTTCGACCATGGATGATTTAGTACTGATGCCTTTCCCATGTGTTAGGTTAGATAATTTTGGTGCACCCATAATGTTAGTTAACCTCATATTAGTATTTATGTTGTTGGTTAGTAAATCGTTGCTTCATGAATGTTTCTTTTTTGATTTTCACTGATCTATGTTATTATTCATTTGTTAGATGGCTCGAAAACGACCTCCTCCTGTAGTTGATATTTCTAGTAGTGAAGATGATGATTCTGATTTCCAAGATGTTGCTAGAACTCATTGTCATCAGCGTGCTAATGCTTGTGAAACTGATTCTGATGATGCCTTTGAGTCAGAGGTACGTTTTGTTTACTTGTGTTTCAGTATCTAGATTCACAAATTTTTTTGTGCACTGTATGTAGTTCTTATGTCTTATTTTGTTCTATGTCAGGATTCTTCATCCAGTGATAATGAAAAATTCAATCCTGTTGTTTACCAGCATTTCTTAGCTGAGGTGACATGTTTACTCTTGAACCTTGTTTGATAATTTACATTTTTTTTTGCCCCACATGATATGATATCTAATATATTTTGTTGTTGACAGTTCAAGAAGATGAAGAAGCTAAAAAAAAAGTATGAGAAATCATTAAAGCTAAAGGTTGGCTCCATCTAATTTTGTGCTTATCTTGTTGATTATAGTTAACTATTTTTTTAATATCTGTTTATTTATTGTTCTTTGTAATCTGTCATGTATATTTTGGTTCTCTGAGAATAGGAAACTTATCTTTTTATATATATATATATAATCTTT
>LAPY01002741.1:20108-31477 GCA_000970635.1 Eragrostis tef
GGCCGCGCCGGCGGCGGCGCCGCCCCGCGGTTGTAGGCAACGTTGTAGGGGTTCGCCTTCTGCTTCCGCCGGTTCTTCCCGCTGCCCTCCGTCGGCGGCGTGCCGCAGCAGTTGCCCATGGTCGCGGCCGGCTAGCGCGGAGGGAAACGGAATCCGGCGAGCTGGAGTCAATCCAGCGATAGACGCGACTGAACCCGGAGAAACTGAGAACTAGAATTGGGGAAATTCCGTGGGCTTTGTACTGGGACTTAGCGTGTGAGCCGGGTCGGGGAGGAGTCCACGAATTCTGGACGCGTTCTAGAAGCGGGCAATTAAAGGCAGCGGGAACTCGTCCGTGGGCTTTGTACTGGGACTTAGCGTGTGAGCCGGGTCGGGGAGGAGTCCACGAATTCTGGACGCGTTCTAGAAGCGAGCAATTAAAGCCAGGCGAACCGCGAACTATAGCGGAAAGATGCAATCTTTCTCGGGCTTCTCTAGAGAAGATTTTTTTTTTTTGTGAATTGTAGAGAAGATTGCTGTTTAAGCTGAAAGATCCGAACCTTTTTCTGAGATTTTGTGGAGATGGTAGAGATTTTTGCGGAATTAGTACGGGCTGTCAGGACAATCCCGTGAGGAATGGAGCAGGTGATGTGTTTGTGTTTCTGGAAATGCGTGAGTCAGCAATGGAATAACATTGTGCAGCTATTGTCCAAGAACCTGTTTTTTCCTGGCAAATAGTTGTCGGTTTATATTGGGACCATCACCTGGTTAAGTCTCCCTCTTCGTTTCTTTCTTATTTTATGATGATGATATAGCCCCTCTTTGAATAAAATTCAGGCGTAAGACAAAAGAATGGCTCTTCGAGGGTCTGTTTGAAACACAGAAAAAATTCGAAGTGTTGTGGCTTTATCCGATGAAGCAAATGTTATTCAAACACGGCGGGATTATGTTACCACCAAAGTATTTATAGAATAGAAATGTACATGTATCATTTAGGCACATCAGTCTACTACGTATCACAGAAAAAAATATTGCACGCAGGCCGAAAATTCTGACTGAGATCGATCGACACAGTGGGAAGAAACTAATTTAGAAAACAAAAGGAATTTTTTGTTTGGTGCCTTGGATATCTGGAGACCTTTTGGAATAGAAAAAACTGGAAAAAGTGTGTGACGAAGACGCAGAAGTTTGAAAACTCCGCAGAGCGACTTTGGGGAGTGGGTTGGGACGTCGACAAGCGGCTTGCTCTTGCAAGGAGGGTTTGGTAATCACGAAAGTGACGTGGCATGAGCCTCCATTCATGACACTGAGAGGAAAAAAGGGACGAAAATAACTTCCAACGCCCGTCCTCCCGCTTTGGAATTCAGCAGTCGTCAATTATTCTAATCCCCGGTCGTTCATTGACCTGTGGCGTTACTTGACGGGATCAACAACCGTGGGAAACAGAAGCTTCAGTTCAAACTTCAGGTTCAGAGTTTACTTGTTGTTCAAACTTCAGAGTAGAACACTTGCACAGTCCAGAGCTTGGCTCCTTTGAGGTTTTGTGTCGCTTTCGTTGAAATTTCTGTCCATTGTATTGTACTCTAGCTAGCAGCATCGTGTGTTGCTGCAACCCTCGTTTCCTTTTTTTTTCTGACGGCAAATTGATCCTAAATTCCTCTTCTAGATGACGGACGCACGGTAGCTTACTGGACCATTTTTGCATGCGCCATTTCTGGTCTTCCAGATACGGAGAACAAGACATTGTTTACAAAACCAATTATGCCTGTCAAAATCGGCCAGATGAGTTGTTAGTGGACGAATCTGCCGTTTGATCTAGAAGAGAGGCACCCACGGGAGTCTCGATTCTATCTATAGAAAGCAGAAGCGCAGCTTGACAGTTCACATATCATGAGTAAAGCTGAAGAATCGCTGCAGAGTGGCACAACGCGGCCTGATGCAGATTCTTTCGGAAAAGGTGCCCGTTTGATCAGTTTGTCCCACCTAACTGGAAAGTTCAGTCGAAGGAGAACTGGTACTAAGATCAGATCACACCAATCATCAGAATGTTCTGCCTGTGTCATTCCGCGCCCAGCTTGATACGACCGGTTTGTCTGCCCAGTTTTCGACCTGGAAATGAGTAAATAGTTGAACCTGGTACCTGGTTTCTCGGTGCAGTTTTAGACCACTTGTCTCGGACTGTCGGACACGAGATTTGATTTTTTTTATCAAAAGAATCATCAAACTTGACCAAAGTTTACCTGAATCTTGACCGAAATTTGTCCACACTCTAACTGCCTGGTCAGGCCGGCAACTGGTGACTTGAGCACAGGAGTCTGAATTGCGCTTGGGTGGAGAAGTTCCGTGGCATGTTTTACTCTCCGTGTGGCGCGTCGATCTGGTCTCCGGTTGTCCACTGACTGGTGGCGTCGTTTCACAGCATGAAACCAGTTAGGAAAATACGTACTCAATGAAGCTTCAGTTGGGCCTGTTCGGCTGGTCCATCAGTGCACTGTTTTCTGTCTATTCTACTGTACCAGCGTGAGAGAAAAACAACTCCAGCCAGCAGCTGCAGCTGGCTGTTTTCTACATGTGTAAACTCCAAACAGAAACTTCAGCTAGGATGGCTTCACTTGGCAGAGATCAACATCTAGGAGAAACAGGACCCTCTATATTCAGACTGATTCAGAGTTGGTTCGTCTAGATAACAATCCAGAATCCAAGAGCTTGGGTTCCCGAATTCCGCATACTGACAACGTGTTGCCGTCTAGTTTGTTTCCTTTTTCTGTTTCCGATGCTGACTTCATATAGTTTCTGGATAATACATGACGTCTGAAGGCAAAATGGATATTTAACCCTGCCATTTGCTGAAGAAGGGATGAGATCACACATGGGAGTTCTCAAGCTTTGAAGAAACAGAACCTGACAGCCGATGTGTCTGTTCGTGTCCACCGATTGTTGCGTGCGTCATTGGCAGCAAGCGGCCACCTCCGATCGCTTCGTCGTGAACGCCATTGACGATGCTACAGTACTAGTGTAGTATTCGATGACGACGTCTCTGACCTTTCATTGCACAAGGCGTTCCCAGCCGAAGTAATGCCAAAGCCGTTGATCTAATTGTCACGTTCGTGTTGTTTCATCAGACGGTTCAGCGTTCAGTTCGAAATCCATTTTTTAATTATTCAAGCACAACAACATTATTCAATCAGTCACAAAATACAAGCCTACGATTCCCTGTGATGAAGCAAGCTCGTACTTCACGTGCAAGAAGCCAAGTACGATGTACGTTAGGTACGTAGCCACTAGCCAGAGTAGGAAAAAAAAAGAGGGTAGAATACAATTCACCAGGAAAAAAAAACAGTCGGTTGGCAGGCCGAATAGAAAGCCCACGAGCGCCCATGGACCAGAAGAACAAGTGTTTGGACGGACCGAGTGCTCGACGAGTCCGCCTTCTTCACCAAACCCAAACTTCCTGGGTCGAATCGCCGACGAACTCCGCACCCGCAGAACCGAAGGCACAGAAGAGATCCTTCGTTGGTTGCGACGGCAGATGGGGAATCTCGCGCGCGGCGCTACTGGTTCCCCAGGATGCGGAGACGGTTAACAACCTTAGGGCTCGTTTGGAACGCAGGAATTTCACAGGAATTGCACAGGAATTTCACAAGAAACAGTTCAATTTCACAGAAAAAACGCAGGAAAGGAAAAATTTTTCTCCAATCCAAAGGAGCCCTTAATTTGCGTTTTTTTTGCAAATTTGTCTGGAGCATACTGAGAATGTGTGAAATCATCTGAAACACACTGTCAAAATCAAATTCGTATCGAACACACTACCATTGTCTGGAACATACCTAGTCCATCAAAATCAAATTCTGCCCTTCTTCCCCAAACTACCGGCCAGTTTTCTTTCTCCCATCCGATTGTTGCTTGCTTCAAGTTCAACGCACTCTCTTCTCTCTCTCTCCCAAATCAGAACACCGACCATCTAAGCCAAAAAATCAGAACACCGCGTGACGCCGTGCCCCACTGCCGTGCTTCAAGCATGGAACCGTCCGGGAACAGCTCAAGGAAGAGCAGGGACGAGATACTATGCTTGGCACGGCCATGACGCTGTAGGAATTGCTTGATCCTTGATTCCTTGATCATACTCACGGTTAGATAGCTTCCATTTCGTCGCCTGAACAGGTCGGGCGCTCGCAGCAAGCAGACGCCCGCAGCAGCGAGCAAGCAAGCGCACACGCACACATCATAGGGCAGTCGTAGCAGCAAGGAAGCGCATCACACAAGCAGCAAGCTCGGCGTCGTCGGGCGGCACAACTCGGGGCAGGCAAGGTCGACGGAGGGAGGGAGCACGATGAGCTCAAGGGGGGCAGCTTGAGCACAACATGGGGGAGTCGGGAAGTGGAAGCCAAGCTCGCCGCCACCCCAATCGAACGAATCGAGCTCGCCGGCGGACGAATCGCCACCTCAATTCGTATTGGTGAACGGGCAGCCATGGGTGGCGAGCTCGACGGGGACGACGGGCCCTTCCAGCGCGGCACGGGGGAAGGAGGGGACAGGAGTCGCGGAGGCATGATGAGCTCGCCGGCATCAATGGATTTCGCGGCGGCGGACGAATAACAAGCTTAAGTCTAGGGGCATCATCGTCATTTAGGAAATATTCTCTCGCCTCTTTCAGTCGAAAATAGTATTTTAATAAGGGCGGTGTGTTCCAGACAATTGTCGCAAAATCGTAGTGTGTTCCAGACGAATTCGATTTTGACGGTGTGTTTTGGACGATTTCACGCTTTCTCGGTGTGCTCAGACAAATTTGCCTTTCTTTTTTGACTTATGTTGCCGTATCACGCCCGGTCCTCACTGAATGTATCATGCGACCGTATTGTGGAATGATTTTACAAAGGCCTTATATAGAGCATTGAATTGCTGATATCTTAGGCCCCAAGGATGCTTTAGAATGGTGCTGCTAGCTTCTCTTTTGTGTCTATATACTATTGTTAGCACTGAATCGTTTGATATGATGCGGAGGCCATGTATATTTGAGCATTGAGTATTCTATTGATAATATTTTCATCGGACAGGGTGAGTATGAAGACTGGGAGAGTTATCGTGAAACTTGTAGTACGCTTGAGAGTGATCAACAGTTTGTCCAGTTCTGGGAAGAATTAGAAAACAAACTTAAGGTATGCATGATTTGATTGACTGTAAACTTGTGATCATGTGTCATCTTGGTCTGATTGCCCTTCTGAATCATGTACAGTGGGCTACACATTTCCAGAATGAGTGCACTCGTGTGGTGGTAAGCATCCTCCAACAGTACTCTTGTGGTTAAAAAGATGGTTCATTAAATGTATCTGATGCTAGGGCCTCACATCCTAAACTATTTTGCTGTTTAGTGGCACAGATTGGAGGCAGTAGCCTACTATCACACGCTGAAGATCGCAACAGGATTTCCCAAAATTTTTAAGTCTTTGGTTTGCTCTGGCTATTCTGTAATGCCTCTCCCTCGCATACAAATTTTGCGGGTATGCACGTGATGATTCTATTTGACGATTATATGTTTCCTTTTCAGGATTATCTTTGGGATGTTCGCCAAGATAAAACTTCCGTGAAGTTCTACATTGACTTGTTTTACTCTATTTGGAGGCGGGTTACCGAGGACAAGGTTGGATTCTTGCCAAAATACGCAGAACTAGTTATGGACATTGCTTTCTTTCACATTGCTTGTGGTGCTCTTTTTTTTTCTATCTGTTTCAACTTTTATGTTCTTAGTTATGGAATTGCTTTCTTTCACATTGCTTAGATGGATTACAAAGAGGCTTTGAGAAAGGCGTATGAAGAAGGCAGACATTGCTCCATATTCCGGTCTGACATGAAAGCTGAGCTTTTGAAGCTTGATGGGAAAGTGATTGGTGGTCCTGGTCCTTTGCAAAGCATGGTAGGTTGCTCTTCGTCGCTGATGTTATTCACCTGCTAACTACAGTAATAACTATAGTCTTATGGTAGTTTTTGGTACCCATATTAAACATCCCTGGCTAATTCTTTCGTATATATGTTCTTCCTCCAGTATGAAACCTACGTCGCTAAAATTGATGGAGGGGTAAGCTTCCTCTTGTTTGCAATCGAAATCTAACTGCTGCCAGAATGTTTCTTCAAATCAATTTTTTCTGTCTGTAGGCTACTGAAGACATGTTTCGTCACTTGATGCGGCCTGTTGTTAGAAATAATGTTCGTGTATCTCTTTTTGAGACGTTTGATGTACCGTTTTTGTCGCTCAAATTCGCTTGCTGACATAGAAGCTAAATTTATTTTCAGATTATTGGACGCAAGGTATACTATGATTATGCCAAAGAGAAGTTGGATATTGCGAAGCAAATCGGTGTGATTTAAACCCTCACAAAAGTATGCATAAATCTGTCAGCGATCACGCGCAACTAAAGTTTTTTTTTTCTGACGGAAGCGCAACTAAAGTTTTTAGCTAGCTCCCGAAGGGTTCTAGCATAGGTAACGGATCCTGCAAGGTGAAGAATAACAGCACAGGCAGCGGGGCACTGCAAAGTGAAGAATGAGAAAAAGGCTGGCCATTGAAGTTGACATGAAACCTATTGAACAGTTGAAAAAGTGAGGACAAAATCACAACTGAAGTTGAGCGTGATAGTAAACACACAATTGTCCCATTGATCTATGTATGATCTACAATGGATCCAGTGTTCACTTGGTATACATGCACTAGCAAACTAGTAGTAGTGTAGAACTGCAGATAATACTCAGACGCGGGAATCTCGGAGTCTCTGAAGAAACACCACCTGAAACAGTTGATGTGTTTGTTCGTTTCCAATCGACGTGTGCCTACTTGCTAGCTTGCACTACCTCTGTGGCTTCCTCGTGCATGCCATTGACGATGCTACGCTACTATGTATCATTCACGAAAATGCAACTCGGTATTCAAACAACGATTCAGTGTTCCTAGAGCTCCTTGATGACGAGTCGACGACACTTTTGGTCTCTGATCACACAATCGCAATTTTGTAGCCCAAGTGATGCAAAAGTCGTTGATCTAACTATCACATCAGTGTTGTTTCTTTAGACGATTCAGTGTTCACTTCGAAATCCCATTTCTCTGATGACACAAGATATATTATGATTCTGTGAAAGAGAAATAGGATATCGTGCTGGAAATCGGTGTGATCAAACCCTCACAAAAGAATGCACAAGTTTGTCAGCAATCGTTCATGATTAAATGTTTTATTTAGCTACTCAAGAATTTAACATAGCTTTTTCATAGTATAAAGGTCGAGGCAGAGCGCAGGATGCAAGGTGAAGAACAGAAACATAAAAATGGAGGCAGCGCAGGCTAGCTGCAAGGTGAAGAACAGAAACATGTGGCTGCTACTGCAAAATGAAGAACAAGAGCGGAGGTGCTCTTGCTGGTAAGATGCATCATACAAGTTGCATACATATTGCTTTTTTTTTAAAAAAATAGACAAACGGTTCACATGGTACTCCACTGTATTTAATATAACAAAAATTAAGATGCAAATAATATATGAACAATGGCGAGTTGTTGATATAAATCAGATAAGCTGATTTATCTTTTCCGTTAGGTGTATTTGTTGCATCTTAAAATTTATATGATAGTAGATGAAAATGTACACTACCCATCTATATTTTTTTTATGATTTTTTCTGAACACTTCTTATAGTTCATCTCATTAATTGGAGGATGGGAGCACCCAATGAGTTGGATACTCCCATGATGGCCTCCGATGATCAAGATGACAAGTCATTGTCAAACATAACCTAAGTATAAGTGTGAAGTCATCCCGGGCCCGTACGGACCCCCGGCCTTCTGGTATAGACAGAAATAATATGTAAGTCTGCTTCTTTTTCCAGAAAAAAAAAGTACGAGGAACGGATGAGTATTGGGTAAGCATTAGGAGTGCTTGGCTCCGTATTCCGTACCTCGTAATCTTCTTAATCCGTGTGTCTTATACTTGTAAAACGTTGTACATATATTATATGTTGACTTCGCATCTGAGTGATACATGTTTTTGAGGCCTTTTCTTCTTTGCAATTGGGATTGAACGAAACCAGGTACACCCAAGAATAATCAAGTTAGCTGGCTTGCATTTCCACGATGCTACGGCAGCATGAAGAATTCTCCCGTGGTTTCAAGTGTTCTAAAGAGGTGTTCTTTCTTTTTCCCTTGCAAAATTACCCTCTAACAAAACATATCTATCTCAGAACTAAATATGCTGATTTGTTCACCATCGCAAACTTGGGGTAGACTGATTTCTTTCTTCAGCTTCTTTCTTCCTTCTTTGATTCGTCATATGATTTCTTAAAAACAGAATTATAAGTTTTGATTCAACTATTTTGTATGCTTTCATGGTTCTTTTTTTAGATCATGGAGCTCTATTGCTTAAACTACAATACTATACATAACTCTATGAGAGTCACAGAGAGAAACAATAAGCACGGAAGCTCATCATCCTATAGATCATGCGAGAAATAATATCACCTTCATTATATCACAATCACAACTTTAGTATGGGTCTTTGGATCATATTACTACTATCATGAGATATTCAAACCACGACTTCCCATTTGTATTTTTTTATTTATTCGTTTATGTTCATTTTAATATTCTAGTAGCATATTTGTGGTAACACATTAATATATTTGAATTGTTATCTGATTTTTTTTGATAAAGCGAATTGTTATCTGATGGGTTCCAATAATATTATTCAACTGAGAGGGATTGCAATATTTCTATTGTCTAAGATACCTCTAAAAAACCAAAACATATTTCTCTATGTGAGAGACTTTGATTAAGAGTTTACTAGCTAAAATATTACATGTATTGCCTAAGATATATGACAACACGTGTTACATACTCACACTTTTTCATGTGCCGTATAAGTTTATCACATCAATATGCAATGTACAACCGTATATGAGCTGACTTTTCCCGCAAATTAAAGTCAAAAACATGTGGTACATGCTCGTACAACACGTCTCATTTTTTGCGTGCAGCGTTGATACGTACGGCTTACTGGAACACACTAGAATGATTCTACGCTTGCACTACTCTTCGTTTGCTCTATCTTAGGCCAGTCTCAATATCCTTTTCATTTGACACTTATTAAGTGATACATCAGTAAAATATGTGGCATGGCAATGTATTTAATATGAAAGAGAAGAGAAGTCTTTTATTAGAATGAAAGGGTGGTGACACTCATTAAGACTTTTTTTCCTTTCATATACAAAAAAAGTGGATTCCCGTTGGTACACCTATGCAATAATTTAATGTCTCGTTCAGCCTATGAAACTATGAAATGAAAGTGCATCTCTCAGTGCACTCTTTCATTCTTATTTTATTAACTACAAAGTTGATATGTCATATTTAAAATATGTGAAATAAAAAACACCACTGAGAATGTCCGAGACCAGCTCCCGGTTGTGTGGCTTCCGCCTATTTAAAGCACGCCACAATACATTCCGCTTCATCTCACAATGCAATACCACGTAGAGTAAGTAGTAGCACAAACACACAGTGAGAGCCATGAGACATGGCAAAGTGGATCTATTCCTGTTTTGCCTCCATGGTGCTTTGCCTCGCACTAGCACATGCCGTGAGGGCCAGCAGGGGCGAGTTACCGGGGACCATTGGCAACCCTCGTGATGGCCTAAATCTCGTGGGGGTCGCCAGGGCCAGTGGTGACATAGGCTCCACCAGCGGTGAGGTACCGGGGATCAGTGGCGGCCTTGGTGGTGGTGGCAATGTGAAAATCGAGAGCCTGAGTGGCGGTGCCGATAAACTTAGGAGCGGCGTCAGCATGGACAACGGCGTTGCCACGGAGAAAACAGGCGACGCTGCAAAAACTTCTCAGCTCTTCGTCTTCTTACCCCTGCCATGAGTGTCATGCACATGATAAGTGTTTTAGCTCTTCTTGCTCCCTTCTCAGATCTACTGGGCAGTACGAGAGCTAGATTGAAGTCTACTAAATCTAGAGATGGAACAAAGCGGTTTTGGAACACTCTCTGTCTCAGTTGTGTGCTGAAATGCACTAATAGTATACAATAAGGTTGTGATGCCAAAATAAAGAGACTGAGCTATTGAAATGTACGCTTGTACCACCTTCTAGCTGTAAATAGTTGATATACTACTATGCAATATACATATGTTATGTGCTCAAGAATGACCGAGGGCGCCGTTAGTATTTTTACACGATGTCTGCTATTTTGAAGACAAGCTCCACTCGTTTGGTTCTTCACACGCATGCTCCAAATTTTGGTCAAGCATACTTATGCGCGTATATATATACATCAGCAATAGGCAATTGAAGTAGCATATCAGCTCACGATGTTGTTGCTACACCGTGTCGCCGCTTCGCTTGTCGAACAACGTTGAGTTGGGCACGTTTTTGCGTTGTGCTTCTGCTCCGAAGCATCCTATCCCTGGTGGCGTGAAGGCGCTGTGTTTACAGCTGATTCGCCCGTTTAAGTGGTGTGATCACCTGAACCATCTCGTTCTTGCAGCATTGAAAGAAGTTTATCAATAAGAGGGATGAACAGGAACAGAAACATGCGGCTGTGACTGCAAAGTGAAGATTAATTAATGCCATTGAATCCAGTGTTCACTTGTTATGCAGTATCCTAAGAATTCTCGCTGCACTCCCAGACTAAGAATTGTAGATAATATTTGTAACGTTCCGTCTTTCCGAGGCCGGGCCCGCTTACGCCTGGCAGCTCTCTAGAACATCAAAACTAACCCTACAAACCAACACATGTCTTTTCTGCGCACTTTGTCCTCACTCGTGCGCACCCGAGAACGACTCCTGGTCGGTCACTCATCGCTACAGGCCAAGCACGCTTAACCTCGGAGTTCTTTTCAGATGGGCTTCCGGAAAAGAAATTGCAACTTGTTGATATGAGTATTAGAAGTTGCAACTTGTTGATATGAGTATTCTATCAATCCTATTAAGCCTTGGGCCGGGATGTCACATACTCACACCCTTAGAAGACCGACGTCCTCGTCGGTCAATCCCAATCCAGGAACTTCCTCTCTTGGCCACGTCCGTGCGTCCAATGGCAGCGCATGTGCCATGCTGTATGACCACTCTGGCCCACACCAATCATGCGCACCATGCCTGCGCAACTGCGCCCACACGCGCCCGTGAAACCGTGAGGGTCGGCTCTGATACCAATTGTAACGTCCCGCCTCCCCGAGGCCGCGGCCCGCTTACGCCTGGCAGCTCTCTAGGACATCAAGACTGACCCCACAGACCAACACATGTCTTTTCTGCGCACTTTGTCCTCACTCGTGCGCACCCGAGAACGACTCCTGGTCGGTCACTCATCGCTACAGGCCAAGCACGCTTAACCTCGGAGTTCTTTTCAGATGGGCTTCCGGAA
>LAPY01002741.1:57415-68266 GCA_000970635.1 Eragrostis tef
GCGGTGCCGGTGCGGTGAGTTGTGTTCGGGAAATGGGTAGCGTTTTTCTAGCTCGGTTCGTTCGGGGATTGGTCTGAAGGTATTTTTGTGCCGTTTTTTCCTCTCCTTTTTGTGCGTGCCCGTGCGAAGAAATCGGCAAAGCATGGGGCAGCGCAGGTGTGCCAGATCTGCGGTGACGGCGTGGGCACGGCGGCGGACGGCGAGCTCTTCACCGCCTGCGACGTCTGCGGCTTCCCGGTGTGCCGCCCCTGCTACGAGTACGAGCGCAAGGATGGCACACGGGCGTGCCCCCAGTGCAAGACCAAATACAAGCGCCACAAGGGTATGCCGTTTTTCTGCTCCTCACCATTCCGTTGGTTTCCTTGTAGTTCAGGTTAAGAGTAGCAGGTTAGGCTTGAGCAGCTATGAACTCAATCGGATTATTGCATTTTACTGGGTATAAGAGTGGGGAACAATTTAGTGTCTCAGGCGAATTTAATCAGACTTTTATCAGAATAATTCAGTTAACTGTAGTCGAGCTGCACTGTCACCAACAACAGCAAAGCAGAGTGAATTTGTTGACTTCGACCTGAGGCTGAATAGACTCGACTGTGTTGTTTTGTTTAGGTAGCCCACCCATACACGGTGAAGAAAGCGATGTTGATGCTGACGATACAAGTGACTACAATTACCCAGCATC
The DNA here is from genome assembly GCA_000970635.1 of Eragrostis tef. Lineage (NCBI taxonomy): Eukaryota > Viridiplantae > Streptophyta > Magnoliopsida > Poales > Poaceae > Eragrostis > Eragrostis tef. The sequence continues at coordinate 58,095 of LAPY01002741.1, forward strand.
TGGAAACCAGGATCAGAAGCAGAAGATTGCTGAGAGAATGCTAACCTGGCGCGTGAATTCTGGTCGTAGTGATGATATTGGCCCCGCTAAGTACAACAGTGGTGAGATTGGGCATTCAAAGTATGACAGTGGTGAAATCCCTCGTGGGTACATCCCATCACTCACCCATAGCCAGGTTGGAAATTGAGCCTTCTGTTGATTGCGTTAAAATATTTCAGAAGATGGAACTAATGTTGAGTCTCTTCCTGTTGATTCATTTTACAGATATCAGGAGAGATACCTGGAGCCTCCCCGGACCATATGATGTCTCCTGTTGGAAACATTGGCAGGCGTAGTCATCAATTCCCATATGTTAATCATTCTCGTATGTTTATCGACTATCACAAATGTCATGTATGGTTTGTATCTGCTATAAACTAACTTGTTCATCTTGCTTCGTACTAGCAAACCCATCAAGGGAGTTCTCCGGCAGCCTTGGCAATGTTGCATGGAAAGAGAGAGTGGATGGCTGGAAAATGAAGGACAAGGGTGCAATTCCTATGACTAATGGGACAAGCATTGCTCCCTCAGAGGGACGTGGAGTTGGTGACATCGATGCATCTACTGACTATAACATGGAAGATGCCTTACTGTAAGTTCTGACATCTCCTTGTCTACAACTCATCACCTTTCAGTGTAATAAATTACCTCAGGTACAAGCACTGTTAACACTACCTTGCACTTGCATGTGTTTGTAAATCTAAAACGTGTGTACAATGATTTTTGGAACAAACTTTATGCCTTATTTTGAATGGAACACTTAACACATTATTATGGGTGCGCATATCTCTTCCAAACTTGTCTAAATGCACTTGTGTCACTTGCAGCAATAACTTTTGTGTATCTTGGTTGCAGGAATGATGAAACTCGGCAACCTCTATCTAGAAAGGTGCCCATTTCTTCATCCAGAATAAATCCCTACAGAATGGTCATCGTGCTACGTTTGATTGTCCTATGCATTTTCTTGCACTATCGTATCACAAACCCTGTGCGCAATGCCTACCCGCTGTGGCTGCTATCCGTTATATGTGAGATTTGGTTTGCTCTGTCATGGATTTTGGATCAGTTCCCGAAGTGGTCCCCAATCAACCGTGAAACTTACCTTGATAGGCTGGCTTTAAGGTGATTTGCAATATTTGGTGCCAATACCAAAATGTATCTTGCTAATACTGATAATCTCACAATATTACTTCCATCATCAGGTATGACCGAGAAGGTGAGCCATCTCAGTTGGCTCCTGTTGACATTTTTGTCAGTACTGTGGATCCTATGAAGGAGCCCCCTCTTGTCACAGCCAATACTGTGCTTTCCATTCTTGCTGTGGACTATCCAGTTGACAAGGTGTCTTGCTATGTGTCTGATGATGGAGCTGCAATGCTGACTTTTGATGCACTTGCTGAAACTTCAGAGTTCGCAAGAAAATGGGTACCATTCTGTAAGAAGTACAACATAGAGCCTAGGGCTCCAGAGTGGTACTTTGCTCAGAAAATTGATTATTTGAAAGATAAAGTTCAAACTTCATTTGTTAAAGACCGCCGGGCCATGAAGGTATCTTATGTTAATGTACATGTGACTTTAGCATGCCAATACCAAAATGTATCCTGCTAATACTGGTAATCTCACAATATTACTTCCATCATCAGGTATGACCGAGAAGGTGAGCCATCTCAGTTGGCTCCTGTTGACATTTTTGTCAGTACTGTGGATCCTATGAAGGAGCCCCCTCTTGTCACAGCCAATACTGTGCTTTCCATTCTTGCTGTGGACTATCCAGTTGACAAGGTGTCTTGCTATGTGTCTGATGATGGAGCTGCAATGCTGACTTTTGATGCACTTGCTGAAACTTCAGAGTTCGCAAGAAAATGGGTACCATTCTGTAAGAAGTACAACATAGAGCCTAGGGCTCCAGAGTGGTACTTTGCTCAGAAAATTGATTATTTGAAAGATAAAGTTCAAACTTCATTTGTTAAAGACCGCCGGGCCATGAAGGTATCTTATGGTTATGTACATGTGCCTTTAGCAGCTTCTCCTGCTGTTTTCTAACATGAATTTCTATTCGGAAACAAACTTAACAGAGAGAATATGAAGAATTCAAAGTACGTATTAATGGCCTCGTATCCAAGGCACAGAAAGTTCCCGAGGAGGGATGGATCATGCAAGATGGTACACCTTGGCCAGGGAACAATACCAGGGACCATCCTGGAATGATCCAGGTTTAGCTCATTTTTTTTCACCAAATAGATTTTTCAGCACATAGATAATACCATAACCATTTTGAACTAAAACTTCTGGTCACTATCAGGTTTTCCTTGGTCACAGTGGAGGCCTTGATGCTGAGGGCAATGAACTTCCTCGTTTGGTTTATGTATCTCGTGAAAAACGTCCTGGATTCCAACACCACAAGAAGGCTGGAGCCATGAATGCACTTGTGGGTGCCTAAATTTTGTTGAAGCCAAAATGTACCTTGTTAACTTCTGTTACTAGGATATAATGGAAAATGAATGCTCTCTGCAGGTTCGTGTATCAGCTGTCCTTACTAATGGGCAATACTTATTGAATCTTGACTGTGATCACTACATCAACAATAGCAAGGCTCTCCGGGAGGCTATGTGCTTCCTTATGGACCCAAACCTTGGAAGGAATGTCTGTTATGTCCAGTTTCCTCAAAGGTTCGACGGTATTGATAGGAATGACCGATATGCAAACAGGAATACAGTGTTTTTCGATGTAAGCCACAAAACAACCTTTTAAGATTTATCATTTTGGGGTTTCACACTTTTGCCTCTGCAAGTACCAAAAATGTTTGATTAATAAAATGAATGTGTTGGGTAAATTGTGTGTATTTTTTGTTTGCTTGCAGATTAACTTGAGAGGTCTTGATGGCATTCAAGGGCCAGTTTATGTGGGAACTGGTTGTGTGTTCAATAGAACAGCCCTATATGGTTATGAACCCCCAATCAAGAAGAAAAAGCCGGGCTTCTTTTCTTCGCTTTGTGGGGGAAGAAAGAAGACTTCAAAGTCTAAGAAGAAGAGCTCAGAAAAGAAGAAATCACACAAGCACGCGGACAGTTCTGTGCCAGTATTTAACCTTGAAGATATAGAGGAAGGGGTCGAAGGTACATTTGACTCATACCTTTTCTTTCATACTTGTACTGATTTCTGGATACCACTGTTCCGCGTCCTGTTTATTTTTCTTTAATTGGTTGTAAACATTCCTCGCAAAAAAAAAGGTTGTAAACATAATATATTGTAGACAACTATACTACATTTTTTTAATCTCTCTCTTTTATACCTGATATATTGCCATCATGATAGGTTCTGGATTTGATGATGAGAACTCACTTATTATGTCTCAAATGAGCTTGGAGAAGAGATTTGGCCAATCCAGTGTTTTCGTAGCTTCTACTCTAATGGAATATGGTGGCGTTCCTCAGTCTGCAACACCAGAGTCTCTTCTAAAAGAAGCTATTCATGTCATCAGCTGTGGCTATGAGGACAAAACTGACTGGGGAACTGAGGTAATGACTAATGAAGTTAAAGTTAATTGTTGTCTGATTTAGGCTTAAAATTTTTGGATGAACATAATGAATTCACATAGCTGCTTCTACTGTTACAAATGATCTTTTTTTTTTGCGGTGGTTCTATTTTTTATTAACTTGAACACAAATATGGCGCTCTGCAGATTGGATGGATCTATGGTTCAGTCACAGAAGACATTCTTACTGGGTTCAAGATGCATGCACGAGGCTGGCGGTCAATCTACTGCATGCCTAAGCGGCCAGCATTCAAGGGGTCTGCTCCTATCAACTTGTCAGATCGTCTGAATCAAGTGCTTCGATGGGCTCTTGGTTCCATTGAAATTCTTTTCAGCAGGCATTGTCCCATATGGTATGGCTATGGAGGACGGCTCAAATTCCTGGAGAGATTTGCTTATGTCAACACCACAATTTATCCGCTTACATCGATCCCACTTCTCTTGTACTGCATATTGCCAGCTGTTTGTCTTCTCACTGGGAAGTTCATCATCCCAGAGGTAAACCACAGGCATTTACATACTTTTGCGGTAGCATTGCTGAAGAATTGATACTGACAATTTCTACTCTGGTATGCAGATTAGTAACTTTGCAAGTATTTGGTTTATATCGCTCTTTATCTCAATCTTTGCCACTGGTATCCTTGAGATGAGGTGGAGTGGTGTTGGCATTGATGAATGGTGGAGGAATGAGCAGTTCTGGGTTATTGGTGGTATTTCTGCACATCTATTTGCCGTCTTCCAGGGTCTCCTGAAAGTGCTTGCCGGTATCGACACAAGCTTCACTGTGACCTCTAAGGCCACTGATGAAGAAGGCGATTTTGCAGAGTTATACATGTTCAAGTGGACGACGCTTTTGATCCCACCAACCACTATTTTGATCATCAACCTTGTTGGTGTGGTTGCTGGTATCTCATATGCGATCAACAGCGGTTACCAATCATGGGGGCCACTGTTTGGAAAGCTCTTCTTTGCCTTCTGGGTGATAGTCCACTTATACCCCTTCCTCAAGGGTCTCATGGGGCGGCAGAACCGCACACCGACCATTGTTGTCGTCTGGGCTATCCTCCTGGCATCAATATTCTCTCTGCTGTGGGTTCGTATTGATCCATTCACCACCCGGGTCACTGGTCCTGATAACATACAATGTGGCATCAACTGCTAGAAGAGTCTGAAAATATTAGGAACGGAATCGGCACTCATTGTGTTGTAAGTTTTCAGCGGGTGGCCCTTTCTGTTGTATGCTAGCATCTTGGTTGTCAGAAGTTTACTTACGTATGCCCTGTTAAGCTGTTTGTCTTCTCACTGGGAAGTTCATCATCCCAGAGGTAAACCACATGCATTTACATACTTTTGCGGTAGCATTGCGGAAGAATTGATGCTGACATTTTTTACTCTGGTATGCAGATTAGTAACTTTGCAAGTATTTGGTTTATATCGCTCTTTATCTCAATCTTTGCCACTGGTATCCTTGAGATGAGGTGGAGTGGTGTTGGCATTGATGAATGGTGGAGGAACGAGCAGTTCTGGGTTATTGGTGGTATTTCTGCACATCTATTTGCCGTCTTCCAGGGTCTCCTGAAAGTGCTTGCCGGTATTGACACTAGCTTTACTGTGACCTCTAAGGCCACTGATGAAGGCGATTTTGCAGAGCTATACATGTTCAAGTGGACGACGCTTCTTATTCCACCAACCACTATTTTGATCATCAACCTTGTTGGTGTGGTTGCTGGTATCTCATATGCGATCAACAGCGGTTACCAATCATGGGGGCCACTGTTTGGAAAGCTCTTCTTTGCCTTCTGGGTGATAGTCCACTTATACCCCTTCCTCAAGGGTCTCATGGGGCGGCAGAACCGCACACCGACCATTGTTGTCGTCTGGGCTATCCTCCTCGCATCAATATTTTCTCTGCTGTGGGTTCGTATTGATCCATTCACCACCCGGGTCACTGGTCCTGATACCATACAATGTGGCATCAACTGCTAGAAGAGTTTGAAAATATTAGAAACGGAATCGGCACTCATTGTGTTGTAAGTTTTCAGCGGGTGGCCCTTTCTGTTGTATGCTAGCATCTTGGTTGTCAGAAGTTTTCTTATGTATGCACTGTTATGCACCTCTAGTGTCGTCTGTCGTTAATGCCCTGTTAAAAGGTAGTAGTGTTTAACTGTACCGATGATTGTATGATTTATATCCTACCCAGTAAGAGCAGGGCTAATGGTTCGCCCGCGACTCGCGAGGGCAGCGAGGCCGAGCTGGTGGCAGGCCCCACCATTCTTTAATGGTGCTGGTGCGACGTGCAAGAAATTGAGAGGGGAAGGGGAAGAAATTTCGCCCGCTCGGTTGCCGGCGTCTGGTGATACGGTCGCTTTCTTCTCTCTCTTGCTTCTCTCTCCCACATCAGCATTTCGCCGGCTGAGATTGCCTCATAATACTTGCTCTAAGTTGATATGGTGCATTCATTCAAACCCCGTCCGCTGATACCAAAGCAATACCAACTGTGTAGTATCAAATGCTGTTGCTAATAAAAGAATTCAAGGAAATTTTACATCAATCAATTTGCTAGTACAAACGCCGCCACCAACTAGTTTCTGCACACCCTTTGTACATACACTGCTTGCTTCTAATTCTCGTTAAACAGTTGTCTCTAGATTACATATTGCTCATTAGGCTCGTGAGCTGACTCGCGAGCCCCTCACGAGCCGGCTCAAGCTAGTTCGAGCTAAAAACCAAGCTAGTTCGAGCTAAAAACCAATTATCTGCATACCAGAAGTCCAGTAGCATATATATATATGCCTGACGACAATGACAACCCAAGAGAATATGTGTCGTAGAGCTAGGATTTATCCTGCGTGAAGAGCGCACCTGGCCACACAATTCTGCTGCGCGTTTCGCGCGTTGCCTTCCCGCGACTACCGGGCTAGCTGACGGCCAGGTCGTGCGGCGTTAGGGCGCCGGAGTGGTCAGCGTCGAGCTCCTCGAACTCCTCCAGGAACTCGGCGATCTCCTCCTGGGTGATCTTGCCCAGCTCCTTGAGCTTGTACAGCGCGAACTCCGCGGCGCTGACCCTACGGTCGCCGTCGAGGTCCGCGGCCTCGAGGTCGGTGCTGGTGGTCCGCCGCGTGAGCACCCACCGCGCCAGTGCCCGCTGCCGGCGCTCGGCGCCCAGCTCCGCCGCGTAGAGGAAGAAGAGCGCCACCACCAGCGTGCTCACCGTAATCCACGCCGACGCGAACGCGCGCCCCGCCGCCGACGAGAAGCTCCGGTCGCCGTACCCGAGCGTGGTCACCGTCGCGCACGCGCAGTAGAAGGCGTCCACGGGCCGCATCCCTTCCACCGCCACCAGGAACGCCACGCCGGAGGCGAGGACGACGGCCAGGAGCGCCGCGGCCGTGTACAGCTTGTACCGGGTCTTGTTCGCCTCCATGTCGCGCAGCGCCGCCTTGCGGCCGTCGTCGCCGTGGTGGTGCAGGTGCAGGTAGTGCGACGTCGCGTGGAACAGGAGCGCCTCCTGCTTCTCGACGAGGTAGTCGGCGGCCTTGCTGAGGAAGGCGCCGACGAGGGGCGGCGTCGCTGGCCGGGACGATGTCGCCGTAGCCGACGGTCGTCATGGTCACCACGCAGAAGTAGAGCGCGTCGAGCACGCGGTTCCCCGAGCGGTCGCCGGACATGTGGTCCATGGCGAGGTAGAACGCCGTGGTCCCGGTGACGAGATAGGCGAGCAGAAGCACGCCGACGACAACGAAGCTCGGGCGCTCATCATCACCCGTGAGAAGCTCTTTGGGAGGTGCGGCACTGGCACTCCCTCCCTTCGGTTTAATGTTCAGAGTCTCCCGCGCGACGTCGGAGCAAAACGCCGAACGGCAACGCCGGAACCTTCTTGCCGTCCCCGGCGACGGCTTCTTTTCGCGGGCTGTGGATGCAGGGTTCCCGTCGTGTAATAACAGGGGCTGCTTCACGACGTTCTCCGCCATTCTCGCCCTGAACTACTCACTGCTGGAAAGAACAATGAACGTGGTGGCATTGGCAGGCGGGGAAGATGAGAGGCTAGGAGACGATGAATTCACGTGAAATCTGAGAGTTAAGTTGGAGCTGCAACAGATGGCGACTTGTGTGTTTCAGCCGCTGATGAACGTGAGGTACTGTTGTAAAGTCGGAATTGCGAGGCCGATAGTGCATGGGAGGTTTCTGGCCACATATGAGAAAGGATGAGGAAATTAATTCTACATCTCTACACAACAAATGAAAAATATTTCCTAAGCTTCACTGTAAAAAAAGGGCCATATCTAATGCTCAAGACTTCAGCCCTTAATTTGAACTGTCATCTCCCAAGCTTCCAACGCTAATTCCGTGTCTGGCCCCATGCAATTTCAAGTCTACGTGATGTACAAATTAATTTGGCATAACAGAGTAAAATAGCAAATACAGAGTAAAAAAACGTATAACAGAATAAAATAGCAAACACAGGTTGTTTTTTTATTTTTTTTTAAAAAAAGAAAATCTGGTTATTAGTCATAGCAGAGTGTGCTAGAGAAAACAATATGTGCTGGATGAATAACATGTGTGTTATTTCGGAGGATTTTAAGTTATGTTGCTTCGTAGGAAATAATTCAAGGAGAAATTTAAATAAAATCGATTTACATGTACAAACACCATAACAAATATTAGTTGTTTGTGCAGACAATTTTTACAGGCTATAAACTGATTGCTTCCAATTCTCCCTAGTTTATCTAGTGCATGGCTATGGAATAACTACCTCAGATTTTCTCAGTTTCACATTCTGTGGATGCCCTTCTTGTGGCACCCTTGACGCCCTCCATGTCAATACTCTGCAAGGTCCATAGCATGGGACATTCTTGCTATAGTTCACTGAATGGCATCGTTTATAACCCTTTGATGCTGCCGACTGCGCATGCTTGTTCCTTTGCACGCCTGACTTGTAAGTTGTAACACTAGTTTTGGTCGACAAATATCGGGCCATATCTGTAGTAATGTTTGAGTTCAACTCTTGAGTTGTCATCTCCAAAGCTTTCAATGCTAATTCCGTATCCAGTTGACCATTCGTTGGGTTTCTCTGGCACTGAAAAATTGAATATGTTGTTTCAAAAAGAATTTAGAGAGCTGTCCGTATCATTGACAGAATACAGAAAGAACCGATAAACAAATTCTGTATCGTTAATCACGAGGGTGCTGCACGATCTAATCATTCAGAGCTCATTATGATATGTACACACTGAGCGAGGGTTAAAAACTTATTAAAATCATTCTAGGTCAGTTGTACTTACAGGAATATGGGAGCGTTTCCTTCTGGATGGGCACGTGTTTACCGCCTGCAAGCAAATATGGTTCAATCGTTAAGAAATGCATGTCCTAGTGGAGGGGGCAGTGTGATCTGAGAGATTTCCCATCGTTGACATTTGCGTAATCGTTTCTCATGGGACTATCGAACTTGCTACTATAACATGAAGCATCGTCGTTGTAAGCATGTGGTGCAGGTTATTGAACTAATTTAATTTAAATATATGATTCTCTTGGATCAGAAATGGATCTTTATTTAATTCACATGGTAGTATCAATTTGATTGCCCATGTGTCATGCTAAATTGTTCAGTTTTTGCGAATGTGAAACGCATGACTTGAGGTGGCAAACCCAATATTTGTTGGAATACAATTGTGCACATACTCAACGTCCCTACTAAAATAAACTCTACCTTATGAACACCTACATGAAACTCAATACTGATAAATATTGAGCCTTTCGGAGTCATCATATACACCACAGCCTATGACTAAAAGAGTAATTTAGCGGTAAATGCGAGCATTGGTGTTGAGTTGGAGACTCGAGCATTGGTGTTGGTGGGTAATAGGAGGTGCATTTTGAAGCTAGTGAAGCATCCCAAAACGAGTTGATATTGTATGTTTTCCCTCTACCTCTACCTCTTCCTGATCCGTCTTACGCTTTGTTAGCTAAGAAGGGCAACATCTTTTCCCATCCATTCAATTCCTCATTTTGCTGGAGGACCATGACATAGCGTCATGTCTGGCTGAATGGTGAAAAAAAAGTGATCAAATCATCATTGGAGTTTACTGCTCTGATGGCAAAAGAATTTAGAAAATATGTACATGAACTGATTCACAAGCACTGACCAACTCCTAGCTTTTAGCAGTGCAGGGCTGCGGAATAACCACCGCAGATTTTCTCCATTGTACATTTTGGCAGGCGCTTTCTGTACTATTCTTGCCCCCCTTCCATTTTCAAGTCAATATTTTGTAGAGTAATGTCATGGCATTGGACATTCTTGCTGCAGTTCATCTTAATGGCATTTTTGGTAACAGATGTCCCCATGATATTCCTGAAGACCACATTACTTACCTCCACTGCGGATTCTTGTTCCTCACACGGTATAATCTTGTCACAGTAATTTTGGTCGATAAAAATCGGGTTTGCAACATTATACATGATAATGTTTTGGAATGTGATATCTGAAAGTGCATCTAGGCCCCTAATCATTTGTTTTGGTTGATTGACGTCAAAACGATCAAAAGGACTAATGTTTGCATTGAGAATATGATGAGCTAGGTCTTACAATGGAGATCAAAAA
>LAPY01002742.1:6589-17628 GCA_000970635.1 Eragrostis tef
TTGCGGGGGTCGTGCATGAAGTGCGACGCCTTGGAGCGGACGTAGAGGCATGACGCCGCCGGCGGCGTCGCGAGGAGGAAGGAGACGCGGATTGGGTGGCCGGTGGATGTGAAGCTCGACGCCGATGTCTTGTCGTCGCCGGTGATGCGGGGATAGTCGTACTCCTCGTCCTCCAAGTGGCCGTAGCGCCCGAGCAGCACCCATCCTGGGTACGCGGCCGGCGGCGGCGGCGCGTCGGTCTCCATGGTAGGGCGCCGCCGCGTGTGGGTTTACCGCTCTATCGAGTCTCGATAGGTGTGGCAGGTGCCTTGGCCAATCGTTTTTTTCAGATACAAGTCCAAGCCCCAGCGTGGTGACCGCCCTTGTTCTATGTTGCATTACAGCTTGTGCATATAAAAGCTGCAAGGAATGAATTAATGATTGTCTATGTTGCACTATCACATTGGAACTATGCTTTTATATTTTGGTATTTGATCCCTTGTAAAAAGAAATAGAAAGTACTGGTGCATCGTTACAAAATTAAGCATGATAAAATCAACAACACATCATTGCCACCAGATAAACCTGATTCCATGTCCATTAAAACAAGCGACAGCTTACTCATACTGAAAGGGCCGCCATGTCATAAGAACTATACTTTAACAGAAACTCTTTTACACATAGGTGCAGACGGGTCAAGCGCCAAAGGCCTTGTCTAAACAAACCAAAGCACTGGTGCATCATTTTACATTAATTAAGCATGATTCACAGAATCTCAAACAGACATCATATTGTCACCAGATATGACCTTATAAACAAAATTCCGTGTCCATAAATACAAAATATATTTTACCCATATATTCCATAAAAAACTATAAACTGCAACATAAACTATTTTATGCAAAAGAGCTAGCAGAAAGATAGAGATTCACTAGCCTTGATCTCCATCAACAACCAATCCTTCCTCAAGTTCCTTGGGAGCCCTAAAAATGATTTGAGCCGTCGGCCATCGTCGTTGCTAAGAGTAATATACGCTTTCAGCATATCTTCATTATCCATGCCATCAGTAGGTATCTCTTGAAATGCTCGCAAGATTACCGATTCCTGCGTCGAAGCCTCGACGGGTGTCCTGCAAGAAGGTTGTACCTGACTTCCGTCATTGTTTACGCGCAGCTTATCAACCCGTGCCTCGATGGCCATTTGGCTTTTGCTTTCTGATGACAATATACCTTTGCTTCGGGTCTTTGGAGACGAATTCAAGTAGCAGGAGACCTTACATGGAATTCCAGTTTTCTCAATTTGAAACCATTTTCTTTCGGGGTAACGAGATACTGACAGTAATGTCTTGCTCCTCATGTCCATCATGATCAGCCAGGCCTTCTCCCCCTCATTCTCGACAGGGAAGCATATGGTGTGGGGTTCATCCATGCTAACAACTGGGTTCTCAATCTGGACACGTGGTATACCCTTATAGCCATCAAGGGCCCACAGCTCGGTGGCATCTTGCATGCCGTCCATTACCCAAGTCATGTCGTTCATCCTGAGCATCCACATCTGGATTGTGTATGCACCGAGCGAACGTTTGCAGTTGGAGGCGCCAGCACCGCCGCAACAGCAACGGGGAAAGACATTGATGAACTTCACCTCGTCACCGCCATTGGTGACGCAAACATTCCGGTACCGTGTCCCGAAGCAACAGGAGTTCACTGGGAACGGCACGAGCCGCAGCATGGGCTCCTCCCCGAACACGTCGTAGAACATGACTGTCAGGCCCAACTAAAGCCAGCGTTACTACTTAAACATTATCTAGTTACTGGAACCATCAGATGAAGATCCAAGGGCGGAGAAGCCAAGGGAAACTCATTGTTATCTTGAGTTACTTTTACTGTTGCTTTTCGGACTGTAAACAGTTGTTTATTTTAACCATTCGCTGCCGCCTGAGATAAGAGGCTGGCGAGCCAACTTGTAAGATATCGAAGAAGAAAACATGTTCTCATTTGGTAGCTTTAGGGTAGCGCTCTTAGCTGTAGAACCCTAGTTCTTATCTGTACTACCCTATTCTATCAGAAATCCAGTCCAAATTAGTTCCAGATTTATCATCCTATTGTCCGAATCTTGTCGATCCTGACAATAGGTATCAAAGCGATCCGATTCTTGGCACAAATCACCGTCGAATTCGTGTGTTGGCTCGGGTTTCAGGACATGTTCTTGAGTAAAATCCCCTCAAACCACTTACGGATTGGAGGCGCTGTGGCGACGGCGGCGAGTCAGATTCAGACTAAGGCTGTGAGGCTCGTCCTCGCGTAAAATCCCGAGATCGATCTCTGACTCAAGCGGCGGTAGATCTGTCAGCAATCGAAAGGGGAGGGATTCGTTCCGAACCTGACTTGCAGACAGGATGGCGGAGGGAGAAGGAGATGGATCCTGCTCGGGGGTGAATCCTTTGGCCACAGCAGTGGAAGTCGATGGCATGCGGCGTACATTCAGCAAGTTCATAAAAGCACAGGAGGAGCACAATGCTCTTGCTCAGGGCAACATGGAGCAGATTATGGGCTACCTCACCAGAGTGGCCGGCCAACCTGGGATCTTCAAGCCTCCAGATCGATCTTCGCAAGCACCACAGGGTAAAGGTTCCCAACCCATCCCACCCCATGAAGTTGATCATACAGTAGATTTGGCACACCATCAGATGCATCATCACGCTGTAGACAAACAATGGCAAGAAGCTGGGGCTAGCAATTGGGGCCAGTGGGAGGAACAACAAACCTATCCATCATCACCATCCTTTCACCACTATGTTAACCATGATAACCAAGGACTCTCAACCTACAAACCAATTCCACCAAACCCAAACCAATCCTATGAAAACCACCCCTTTCAGCACCAAAACTACAATTATTATCTAGAGACCAACTACCAGCAGGAATATGGTCAGGTGTATCACACAACATACACACCACCACCTACTCAACACTACCAACATCCACAAAATCCACCCTACCCACCACCACCAAATTCATTCTATCCACCTCCACAACACCCAACATACCCACCTCCACAAAACCCGTCATACCCACCCCTACAAAATTCATCATACCCACCTCCACAAAACCAATCCTACATACAACAGACACAAAATGTTACCCAACCCACCCAACCCATGAACAACAACAGAAACCAGCAATTGGTACCATTAAACAAAACCCATTCTGCTACTCCAAACCAACCTATCCATAACCAATATCCACATACACCAGCTGAAAACAATAGCAGAACCTATCCACAGCAGGAAAACCATCGCCGCGGTGAAGGCCACCACTACAATCATGCCCCTTACCAAACACCACAACGCAATTCCTATGAACAACCTCCTCAATCCTCTGAAAATCAACCTAGACCTGGTGCTTACAATCAGTACTTAAACAATCAGCAAAGAGTTGTTGCTAAAGGCCCCAAACTCAACTTTCTGGAGTTTGATGGTGAAGATCCTGATGGATGGATTCGCAAAGCACATAAGTATTTTGATATGGTGGGTGTCTCTACTGAAGAGTTAAAGTGGCTGTTATGTATGTGAGAGGAAGGGCAGAATATTGGTGGCGTGGTACTGGCTGCAATGCCTACAACCTCCAATGGCACCAGTTCTGCAAGATGGTAGGCGAAAGATTCAGTGAAACTTCAGAAATTGACATTGTGGCACAGTTTCATAATCTCAAACAAACAGGCTCAGTCAATGCTTATATTGACAAGTTTGAAGCAGCAATGGGATTGGTGAGAAGAGAGCATACTACTCTTTCTGATAATTACTTTATCAGCAGTTTTGTAGCTGGACTCAAGGAGTACATACAACATCATCTACAGTGCCACAAACCCACATCTCTGGTCGATGCATATTGGATTTCTGAAAGGTTGGAAGCTCCACACCCATTTGGCAAGAAGCTAAATTCCTTCACTCCTGTAACAAAAGGACCTAAGTCATGGGTTCCTGATAAAGATAAGAAGGACACTTCCTCAAGTGCAAACCCTACCATTCAAGAATTAAAAGACCAAGGCAAGTGCATTAAGTGTAGAGAATCCTGGGTTCCAGGCCACAGAAAAGTGTGCAAAGGCAAGAAACTATTCTACCTGCTGGTTGTGATAGCTGAGGATGGAACTGAACATCTGCAGCTAGTAGAAGAAGATTCACCTGAGGATGATCCCACAGAAGAAGATCATAGTGAAACTGATCAACCTCTTAACATCTCTATCCATGCATTACATGGAACAAGTTCACGATCTAGCACATTCTCCTTGGTGGTAAAGTTTGGCAACAAAACAGCTTCGGCTTTAGTGGATAGTGGGAGTGATGCTTCGTTCATGAGTTCACAATTTATCCACAAAACAAAGTGCAAGCCCACTTCAGTGAAATCTATGAAGGTGACTACTGCAAATGGCAACACAATGACAAGTAATACAGCATGTGTGAACTGTAAGTATACTATCCAGGGTCACAACTTCACTTCTGATTTCAGAATTTTGGACCTAGACAGTTATGATATAGTTTTGGAAGCTGATTGGATATATACACACAGTCCTATTGGCCTTAATCTGCAGACAAGAGAGCTCACCATTAAACATTATGGTACTACTTCAGTGACTTTCAAGGATGAGATACAACCAACCAAGAAATGTATCATCTCCCCCAAGAAACTTTTTAAGCTCATGAAGAAATCACCTGTGGGTGCAAACCTATATCCAATACCTCAGGCAGTGCAACAAGTTACTACTGCTGAGAATTTATCCACTGAAATCAGTACTATCTTAGCTGCTTATACTGAAGTATTTCAAGAACCTGTGGATTTGCCACCACAGAGAGATATTGATCATGCCATACCACTGACTGTAGATGCAGAGGTTGTAAACCAGAGACCATATAGATTGGCACATTACAAGAAGAAGCTGATGGAAGAACTTATTGATCACCTCCTTAAGTCCAAATTTATTAGACCATGCATGAGCCCCTACTCTTCTCCTGTTATCCTGGTCAAGAAAAAGGATGGAACTTAGCGCATGTGTGTGGATTACAGGCATCTGAACTCTAGTACAGTGAAAAATAAATATCCTATACCCATCATTGATGAGCTGTTAGATGAACTCAATGGGGCAAAAATCTTTTCAAGGATTGATTTGAGATCTGGTTATCACCAAATTAGGATGAAAGAAGAGGACATCCCTAAAACAGCCTTCACTACTCACAAAGGCCATTTCGAGCACATTGTCATGCCATTTGGCTTGACAAATGCGCCTGCGACATTCCAGGCTCTTATGAACAGCATTCTTGCTCCATATTTAAGAAAATTTGCTCTTGTGTTCTTTGATGATATTTTAATCTATAGCAAAAATCTTGAGGAACACATCACACACCTACAGCAAATATTTGAGGTCTTGCACAAGAACAACCTATTTGCTAAAAGGAGAAAATGTGCTTTTGCAGTACCTAAGGTTGAATATCTAGGATATGTCATATCTGAAGAAGGGGTAGCAACTGATCCAGTCAAGCTTGCTAATATTCAGAATTGGCCATCCCCTGCATCTGTCACAGAACTTCGTGGTTACTGGGTCTAACTGGATACTACAGGCGTTTCATTCAGGGATATGGAATTATATGCAGACCCTTGTTTGATGCTTTGAAGAAAAATTCTTTTGAGTGGACAAGCAAGCAGGAAGAAGCATTTCTCAAGCTGAAAACCATAATGACAACCCCACCTGTTTTGGCATTACCTGAAGCAGATGCTAGTGGACAAGGTATTGGTGCAGTTCTCATGCAAAATGGAAAACCTATATCCTATCAGAGTAAAACTCTGGGTCCTAAATCACTAGCCCTATCAGCTTATGAGAAAGAAGCTCTAGCTATCCTGGAAGCAATCAAGAAATGGAAACATTATTTTGCAAGCTCTTCGCTCATCATTCGCACTGACCAACAAAGCCTCAAGCACATTCAAGATCAGAGGCTAGTTGAGGGAATACAACACAAATTACTCATCAGCTCTTGGGTTTCAATTACAAGGTGGAATACAAAAAAGGAAAAGAAAATCGTGTAGCTGATGCTTTATCAAGAGCTCAACATATTCCTCAGTTGATGGCAATTTCTGCTTCTGTACCCATCTGGATTGAACAAGTTACAACCAGTTATGAGGCAGATGACAAGTGTAAGGAATTAATAACAAAGCTAAGCATTGATTCAGCTGCAGTACCTAACTACACACTCAACCAAGGCATTCTAAGGTACAAGAACAAGCTGTACATTGGCAATTAAACAACACTGAGAGAGCAACTACTTAAATCTATGCATGATTCAGTTTTTGGGGGTCACTCAGGAGAAAGAGCAACATATTAAAGACTGAAGCTCATATTCTTTTGGCCTGGAATGAAACAACAAGTTAAAGATTATGTTAGCATGTGTCCTGTATGCCAGAAAAACAAGGCTGAACACACCCCTTATCCTGGATTGCTAGCACCACTACCTGTCCCAGACATGGCTTGGACCCATATATCTATGGATTTCGTAGAGGGGTTACCAAAATCACAGGGCAAAGATGTGATTCTTGTGGTGGTTGACAGGTTGACTAAGTATGCACATTTCTTATCTCTCAGTCATCCATTCACAGTTGAGCAAGTAGTACAATTGTTCATTGACAATATTTTTAAGCTCCATGGCATGCCTTCTGTTCTAGTAACTGACAGAGACAGGATCTTCACAAGCAACATGTGGCAGGCTCTGTTCAAGTCTGAAAAAGTGGAATTGAACTTCAGTTCAGCATACCATCCACAAACTGACGGACAAACCGAATGAGTCAATCAATGCCTCGAGAATTACTTGAGATGCATGGCATTTGCAAAACCAGAAAGATGGCACAGTTGGTTATCATTAGCTGAGTGGTGGTACAACACCTCATATCATACATCATTAAACATAACCCCATTCCAAGCTCTTTATGGGTTTCCTCCTCCACTGCTATCTGAAACTGTACTTCCAAACTGCCCTGATGTGAGTGCAAGGGTTCTACTGCAGGAAAGACAGTTAGCCACACAAGTTATCAAGGATACACTGTTGAAGGCACAATCAAGGATCAAGAATCAAGCAGATAAGAACAGATCAGAGAGAGAACTAGCTGTGGGAGACATGGTGTATCTGAAGATCCAACCGTATAGGCACACCACTGTCAGCATCCATAACTCATTGAAGCTCCATTCAAAGTACTATGGTCCATTTCGTGTGCTTGAATGAATTGGACAAGTGGCATACAAGCTCCTTCTTCCTGATGGCTGTCAACTGCACCCAGTTTTTCATGTCAGTCAATTAAAAAAATATGTAGGACCGAGAGCAGTCCCAACACCAAATCTCCCATTGATCGATGAAAGGGACAACATAAAGGTCGCACCAGTAGCTATACTGGAAAGGCGTATGATTCCTCGCAACAATGAACCTGTCATTCAGTGGCTTATACAATGGCTCAACCTACCTGATACTGAAGCCACTTGGGAAGACGCTAACTTCATCCGCAAAGTGTTTCCAGGGTTTCATCCTTGAGGACAAGGATGTTAAGGAGGGGGCGTTGTCAGGCCCAGCTAAAGCCAGCGTTACTACTTAAACGTCATCTAGTTACTGGAACCGTCAGATGAAGATCCAAGGGCGGAGAAGCCAAGGGAAACTCGTTGTTATCTTGAGTTACTTTTACTGTTGCTTTTTGGACTGTAAACAGTTGTTTATTCTAACCATTCGCTGCCGCCTGAGATAAGAAGCTGGCAAGCCAACTTGTAAGATATCGAAGAAGAAAACATGATCTCATTTGGTAGCTTTAGGGTAGCGCTCTTAGCTGTAGAACCCTAGTTCTTATCTGTACTACCCTATTCTATCAGAAATCCAGTCCAAATTAGTTCCAGATTTATCTTCCTATTGTCCGAATCTTGTTGATCCTGACAATGATGCCATCGAATAGGTCTACCCAACAAAGCCACCAGTCACCAACGGAGATGACGGTGTTGGTTCTCCACAGGGACGAGGACAGCACCTCACCGTCTATAACCCTTGGGCATATGGCACTCCACTCGCCCTTCCGGAGCAGCAAAATCTCGGCTGCCTCGCCCACAATCTTGAGCTCCGCAACCATGAGCTCGTCCTCGCCGCAGCGCAGGAGACCGGTAGCAAGATTATCCAGCTGGCGATGCACGATGCCTGTGGGATGCCATAAGAACCTCTCCGCTTCTTCCTTGGTGGGATGGTACGGCGGTAGCAGGGACAACGAGGGTGGCCGTGGAGGAACGGCGCCGGCGGCGCCGACATTGTGGACGAAGTGATCGATCGTGTATTTTCTGTAATACTCCTCGAAAACAATCTGGAATAGCACAGAGTCTCCATGGGTCGCGATGACCTTAGGATAAATGTCCTTGCCGCCCTCCAGGAAGTGGACGCATATGCACGACGGAGTCAGCGGCGGCGCAAGGCGGAGCCAGGCGCGGATGGGGTGGCCGGTGGTGGTGCGGGCCGCCGCCAAAGTATTGACATCGGCGGTGGAGTAGTATTCCTCCTTCTCGTGTGTGTCGTAGGGCGCGACGATCACCCAACTGGGGTAGGCGTCCGCGGCCGCCGTCATCTTGCCGGAGGATGATGGTTGCGTCGTTGCTATGGTTTCCATGGCTGCCACCGGCGGCGTCATTGATTTGCCCTTTTTTTAGATGGATTTGCCCTTTTCTGTGGTGATGAAGAACGGTTCGTGTTCGTGTTGGTGGTTTACGGTGGACTAAAATGATTTTTTTTAGGGTGGTCGACTAAAACGATTTGGAAGGAAACTGTGTTACCGTCATGGAAACATTTTTTTTTTAAGAATCACACAGTACAACGCAAACGCTCATAACACGCACGCACACTCACCTCTATGAACACACATACGTAAAGCCTACCCCTATGAGCACCTCCGAAGGACTGAGCACCCGGCAGATCTGGAGATTTTCGAAGTCACCAAAGGCTATATGTACATTATTATTTTACCGTTTCTGAACGAGATATTACGAATCCATAGTTAATTTTTTCTTTTTGAAACAAATAACTTCTGGAGAACTGTTTGAATTGAATGTTGAATATTTAGTTTCTAAGTGATTAAGATCTTACTCTTTCTCACTCGCACTGTGTGGAAGAGGTTAAATTTTTATCTAAAATAATTCTCTTTAATTAAAAGCATGTAGATCATTTTTTTTGAAATTGGGATCTTTTTCTAATCCAGTTGGGCATTTTTATAAAAGAAAATAATGAAAAAGGAAAGGGCTAGACAGTAAGGTTCCATATCCAATGGTAGATATAAACTTTTTTACATGCCTTTAATTATATTTTCTTGTTTTGTAGAAATTCCCTATAAAATGTTTTCATATATACTTTTTGTTTTTAGGACCATAATTTTCTTGTTGGATTCTTCTTATATAAAATATATGTATTGTGTCACATTCTTATAAAATTATTGTTGCACTTTTGCTCCAGTCCTAACCATTGTATCACAGGCTACAACATGTTTTCGAGTCTTTAATGCTGGTCAGCAAATAAATACTCCTGCTGTCCCAATTTAATTGTTATTCTAGAGACGTTTTTGAGTGTCCAGATTCTGATATCGACACGCCAATGTCAAAATACTTGTCATTCTGGCTTTGTATCAGATTCATTAAACATAATTGATAACATTTGAAGTATATGCCATCAGCAGAAATGGTACTGGACACAACCATATCAGTTTGCTTGTATCGATCTCTGCAATGTAAATTTACCGGCTCGTTTGGCCAAGTCTAGGTAGCGGCAAGTCTTTTTCTTTTGCGACAAAAAAAAAGTCTTGCCACTACGTAGACTTGCCAAAATGCTCCGGTAAATTTGCATTGCCATGTCTATGTAGCGGCAAGTCTGTTGTAAGGGATAACTCCGGTAAATACGAGTGCATGCAGGCTTCTATTATTTGCAATATTTTGAGAATACTTGTTACAAAGAGAAATTGCAATATCTTTCTTCCATCAGAATGCACCATTGAATTATAAATTTGTTCTTTCAGATGTAGATTCGTTTTGTGTCGCTAGGACCTGTGAAATGTAGATTGTCTGGTTCATTTCCTTTTTCAGCAATGTGACAGAGATAACTGAAGAACTAGCTGGGAGATGTCACCAATTATTTCTGTGATCAACATGAATCTGGTGTGCGGAGTAGTAGCAATGTGATTAGGAATAAAATCTAGTCCCTGCTCTACCAGGGGGTGAGAAATGCTATATGTTGGCTGTGGCAGTCATCTGCTGGGCCGCATGGAAAGCGATGAAAGTCATGAGGCGCTAAGGAGCTCAACCTCAACCCTCGCTGCACAGAGAGGGAGGCGATGAGGATCGTCAAGACAAAGATGCGAAAGCCGCAGGAAACTGAATTTTGGAGGCCTCGTTTGTGATTTAGCAGTCGCAAGGTGTTCTCAGCGAATGACTACGTACTTGCTGTTCAAAAACTGTGCTCAAGGAGCTTTTGTAATAAGAGTATTTGTGGCCGCCGACACCCTAACACGGCTTTCTGAATACAGCATCCAAGCAACTCACCACTGTTATATTGCGCAGCTCTCTATGTATGAATTCAAGAGCTCCTTTTTTCATGGCGACAACGAACAAGACTACAAGAGTGTGCCATAGCCCTGCTGGTGGTATGACTGGATCTCTTTACTTTACTGTGAGCACTTGTAAGCGCGCAACAGCCATATAAATCAGCTCCGAATCCACGGGTCAGAATATACTAGTACTCGTAAACCAATGTAGATATTAATCATATCATCAATTAGATAAGTGCGTGGACGCAATCTCGAGTGTACTGCAGGCAAGTTAACTGTCAGACAGTCAAATTCGGGATTAAGAAACCAGCACCATCGCATAAACCCATGCCGAATCACGAAGCATCGAGTGCTGTTAAATACAGGATCGATCGAGGCGATCTGCCACAGGCGCCGCTGTGGAACAGAAATAATCGAAATTCGCCATGGACACCGGCTCATCCTCCACCTCCAGCTCCTCCGCGCCGC
>LAPY01002743.1:4518-23983 GCA_000970635.1 Eragrostis tef
TGCCCCTGGCTCAGGCCTGATGGAAAGACCCAGGTGACTGTTGAGTACCGCAATGAGGGTGGTGCTATGGTCCCAGTTCGTGTCCACACTGTCCTCATCTCTACCCAGCATGACGAGACTGTCACCAATGATGAGATTGCTGCTGACCTGAAGGAGCATGTCATCAAGCCTGTCATCCCTGAGCAGTACCTTGACGAGAAGACCATCTTCCATCTGAACCCATCCGGTCGCTTTGTCATTGGTGGACCTCATGGTGATGCTGGTCTCACTGGCAGGAAGATTATCATTGACACCTATGGTGGTTGGGGAGCTCACGGTGGTGGTGCTTTCTCTGGAAAGGACCCGACCAAGGTCGACCGCAGTGGAGCCTACGTTGCAAGGCAGGCTGCCAAGAGCATTGTTGCAAATGGCCTTGCTCGCCGTGCCATTGTCCAGGTTTCCTACGCCATTGGTGTCCCTGAGCCACTCTCTGTGTTTGTTGACACGTACGGCACCGGCAAGATTCCTGACAAGGAGATCCTCAAGATCGTGAAGGAGAACTTTGACTTTAGGCCTGGCATGATCATCATCAACCTTGACCTCAAGAAAGGCGGCAACGGGCGCTACCTCAAGACAGCAGCTTACGGTCACTTCGGAAGGGACGACGCCGACTTCACCTGGGAGGTGGTGAAGCCCCTCAAGTGGGAGAAGCCTTCTGCCTAAGGCACCCACCCTTTCAGAAGCTTTTGTTCTATCGTGTTATCATGCTTTGTGACTTCTCCGTTGTGATTCTTAAGCTGCCTCTTGCTATCATTTATCCTCTGTATTGTACTCTCTTAATAAGTACTTGTAAGGGTGTCGTGCTTGGTCATCTATCTAGAGGAGGATTTATTATCTGTTATTCCTGGTTTTGCTGCTTATGTAATGGTGAAAGAATGAAAGAAGCTACGGCAATTGAGAAGAAACAGAGCTTGGTGCTCTTTAGTTATTTTTAGATGGCAGTGCTGCTCATAAATTATTTGATCTGAGCGTGTGTTTTGTGAGAAATTTCTGGTACAAGTGTTTGATAATAGCGGTAATGTACGATTTGTGTTTGCTGAAGCTGCAAGGTGCTTGTTCCTTGTTTGACATTAGGTGGTGGTAGGTGAGCAGCCGAAATTGGGTTTAAGAATGATATTAACAGGTCAGAGTGCTTCCCAGGTCAGTTGTCGATTCACAAACAACTCAAGACAGCAAACCCATGTTAGCTGTCACCAAAGTTTTGGTATCTGAAAATTCTGAATCTTCTGGTTGAGCTATCTGAATCTTGTGTGATGTTTTTGTCTGTCACCCTCCTAAGATAATCTTGTGCGAACCTTTGATGATTGAGGTTATCTTAGATATGACAGCACATGATGATTTGCAGATTTTCCTCGAGATAATATTTCTCTTGCTGGCTGACCCATCAGGGTGGCGACGGCGTCTGTTGTAGATGACCAAAACCTTGCAAGGCTTGTGTACCAAAGTACTAATGAATGGCTTTCAAGTTCGGCGCACCGAACGCCACCTGCACTGCAAATTGGAACTGTAATTCGATGCAAGAGGATTACAGATTATTAATCAACAACTGAACATTGACTGAATCCATACCTGGGCTCCCCAACTGTAATTTTAACTTATGAAGCTGGGTATTCAAGTAGAAATGTACTAACATCAGAAGTTGGAACCGCCTTGTTTTTAAAAAAATGTATCAGTTGCTCGAGGAAATGACCTCGGTTAGTTTTCAACCTTGCATTACAGTCGCACCGTCGAATTGTCACACTCGCCAACAATAATTTGTGATGATACAAGAAAAGAAGCCCTGGGCATTGGGTAACAAGAACAAGGTACTAATTCAGAATGGGACACTTGGCCTAAGGTCACACATCAGTTGCTCTGCTTCCATTTGTGCATTCATGGAAAGTTGTAGCTACCTTTCTTCAGAAAATAAGTTTTAGTTAAAGGAATGGGCCTTGGTTAACTTTTAACACTTGACTTTAGAGGACACCATGGGACTGACAGCAACCACCCTGTTAGGTTAACATCGCAAATGCAAACAAGAATTCACACTTGCCAAACACTAATTTGAGACGATACAAGAAAGCCCCGGTTATCGAACAACAAGATACTTGAGATTATTCATAATGGTGGGACACTTGGCTTACGGTCACGCATCAGTTGCTCTGATTCCATATCTGCATGCATACATATAAGCAGAGCACATAAATTTAGTTTTGTTATGAGGAAATGCCCAAATAATTATGGCACAAAACTCCAACAACCTACAACTACCAACCAAGCGTTACCGGACAATTCAGAAGCTTAACCTAATCAAGCTGTGAATAATGCTTGCAAAAATCCAACCGCCGAAATCGCCGTCTTCTCAATCAACAACAGAATCCAGACTGATAGCGATACGACATTCCCTTCAAGCTTGTCATGGGCTAAGGATCGGTTTGATTAGGAAATCGGCAACCAGGGAACTCATCAGCCACATGCAAATCATCATTTGCTGCGCCGAGTAGCCAACTCATGCCTGTCTAAGTGTCTATCATCTCCTATCATTTGCCATGCGGTTTCATCATACATATCCTTCTTATTTTCTTCAGAGCGAAGATATGTTTTTCATGGGAGTTTCGTCTAAAATTCCACAAATAGTACCACGATAATGATTCGGTGATAAAAAAGACTCATATGAACACCTGAAGAAATAGATGCTTGATTAACCGTACCTATGATTATCTGAATAAACAAACATGCACATAGAGACAGGCATTTCTGGGTATCTGAAGAAACATTGTTCTACTACCTCGTCAGATCTGCGAGGGATTTTGTTCTTGGGAGTTCACATTCGATGATTATATAAGTAGTTATATTTTACTAGCTTCAACCTTCAGTGCAAGAGATTTTTTTGTTTGGACCGTGTGTGTCTTCAGTCCAGACCAAAAGTCAGTCGAGCAGAGACAGCTAGGGATGCCACACTGCCATGTGATGGAGGGACGAAGCAGCCAAGCCGACCTGATGGTGGATGAAAGCAGTAGCTGACACTGACCCCACCCGTCGCCGCGTTTGGTCAGTCAAACAGACCCACACCACGTCGCCTGCGCCGCGCCGGTGTGCTTACCTCCTCCCTCCGTCCTCCAAGGTGCCACCTCAGCAATGTTTTATGTGTACTTTTCAGCTGAGCATATGGGCCATCGATAGAAGATCACACTCGTCGAATTCCCAGACAACGAATTAAAAGTCAATGGAAGCGGTCTTCACCAATCAATCAGTCGGCCGGAGCCCGGACGCCGGAGTAGCAGCTTCCTTCACTTGGAATTCCGTCTGAGCCTGATGGAGTCAACGTCGCCCCATGGCTTCGTGTTTCTTAAAATAGACCAGTTCAACGATGAAATGGCCCCATCTAAGACCAAGTGCGATTGCGCATGCATGCATGTATGATATTTGCGTGCCACTTCAGATAAATGGTTCCAATATTTATTATTATAGTTTCAGACCAGTATTGTTTCCATTCGGCTAGGTTCAAAACGTTGAGTATTTGTGATTGTATTTCATTTTCTGCTCTCTACAACCATACGCACCAATGACTTATCCGCAACATCTTTATGATATGTTCTCTTTCACCACTCAGTGGCGGACTCTAGAGTACAACTTACTTAGGGTATATATGCCCATGCACACTCTGGCCTTGTTTTATTGGTTTTTCTATGGAAATATAAAGGCAGAGGTCCATTCCAAATTTGGGCTCCGACTCGGACAATGGATTATGCTGCCTCATTGGTACTTTGAGTGTGACAAAAGATATTTCGTTGTCTCCGCATGCTTCATCAATCGCATGATACTTCATAAATTGGTATGACGTCATCGAAATATCTTTCACAAGCATCTGTTAGGCAGTTACACACAAGTCAAACTTGTCGTGACGCGGTCATTAATTAGAGAAGTTTACGGTTACAACACAAAATCTAGCCGGTTATATATAGGTCACTCACGTGTTTTAGTAAGTGGTGTAGGGTGATCTAAAGTTACTTTATACATGGCAAGCGATCACTACTAGACATAAGTGCAAAGTAGAAAAATCTCCAAAGAGAACTAGCGGAGCCAACAGACGGGGCGCTGGTGTGTGTGGGGGGGGGGGGGGGGGGGGGGGGGGGGGCGCCACTTTGGGGGCGGAGGTTGTGGCCCCCAAAGTTTAGGGTTACAACTCGAAAACATGTGCCACGTGTTATAGGAGGCCACAGTGTGACAACAATGTTGTGTTTTAATCGGTACGATAGAATGATATAGAGTTGTGGTATACATGACAAGAGGTCATTGGTAAACATTAACAATAAATTGAAAGTAGAAAATCCCCAATGAGCACTAGCGGAGCCATTAGATTGGTGATATATGATGTTTATAAGAGAGATCACTGCTAGGCATGGATAGTACATGCAAAGTAGAAAATCCACAAGGGAGCACCAATGGAGGCAGCAAAGGGGGGCATGCAACACCGCGCGCACACATGCAAATATCAACTGTATCCAAGCAAATCAGTCCAAATCAACACTAATTTTATCCCTACACATGCATACATGGAGAAGCAAAGAGAGCATGTATAATTGACTCATCACTCGAATTTTTGTGTTTACTTTTGCAACTGCCTAGCTAATTAAAGGGCTTAGGCAAAGATTCTTAACAATGGTGATGACCGTGAATCTATAATACACCACACGTTGTGTTAAAAAGAAAAGGCGATAAGATATAGAAGTGTCGCTAGAGAGTTAGCTAGGTTCAAAGGGTAGCGGCATGTTCAGACTGTTGATGACCAAAGATGGTGCATGAGTCTATAACAGATCGAGAGCCATAGGTAGAGACATATATATACATAAAATCATCGCAAATAGGATAATGAAAAAGTGATGTAAGAAGGTTGTCCGGTGAAAGATGGGAGGCTGGCTTTAATAAAAATGGAGAATATAAGTTTCCTTGTTAGCTGAAAATTGTGCCTTCTCCAGCTCAAAATTTCTCAGCTTTGAGTTGAACTTTCTAAATTTTTGAGCTAAAAGATTCAGAACGTGACCAAAGCTCTGGGTTCTCAAAGTCGATTTGATCATCTGAAACGAAAGAGGGGACGTGGTCAACTGAAACTGAAAGCTGTGTTCTACCTGCGTGAGGTGGAAGCAGGAAAGAGAAGAAAAATGAAAGAGGCACATGGGAGGTTTGCCTTTTGCCCTTTCTCACAGACGCATTCTGACCACCACACGGACAGTAGACTGGTATATAACCTCACCGCGGGTGACCACAGCAGCAGCTCTGCCTGAAAGCCTGTCCTAGCTTCCTGCTCGCTTCCGTTCCTCTTCGCTTCGCTTGCTTCCGTTGCTGCCCCTCGCCGTCGGGCGCCTCCTCCGCGTCGTTCTCCCCTCACCTCCGCCGCTGCTGTCGCCGGGACACGCCAAAAGGTGCGATTTTGACGCCGGATTCGGCTTCCCCTCGCGCTCCTGCTCCTGAAAGCCGCCGCCTTTGCTCCGATCTGCGAATATTTTATACGGTTTTCTTATGATCTCTTCCCTGGGGGCGGCTTCTCCGCCGGTTACTTTTGTGGAGTGGAGCTGCGTCGCTGTGCCGGTGGTTCTCAGCCGCCTGGAGCGCCGAATCTGGAGGGCCCCCCGGGCTCCGCCTCTAGCCGGCGACTTCTCAATGAATTCGGTTGTGGCCAGTTCATTCTAGTTTCTTTTGTTAGGCTGCTGTGATGATTCCTCGCGAAATTCATAGCTTGCCGAGATTAGGTAGAGGAAGATGCGTGCTCTGGTCTTCCTTGGACTATTTCTGCCTTTTCCTTCCGTTTGTTTGAAGGAAACATACTTGTACTTCAGGTTATTAGTCAGTTCTTGCAGGCGATTTGATTGCAGGTATCCAGGAAGTAGCGTTTGTATGGCTACCGGGGAGTAGGGAGGTGTTGCTTGCAAAGCATCATAGAATAGATATCAGTTCATCCGTATTTTGGCGCGCTCATTTTGAGAATTTATTGCTGCATTCGTGAAGCACCGACAGAGCTGAAGCAGCTGCAGGTTTAGGAAATAGCTATAGTAGGAGTAAGAGCAAGAGTGAACATGCAGCCTTTTGGATTGCCCTGATTTCTTTGCCATGCATAATGAGTTGGCGTGATTGTTGAGCTTTATACATGACACAATGTGGTCTCTTGGGGGCTAGTGTTACGGACGGTTAGTGGTGTAGCGAATGCAAGATTTTATATGTGGCATTCTTCCAAGCTGGTTCGGTTGAAGTTAGTATTTACATTTGACAGTATGCATAGTCTGATGGTTTCCCACCAAATTGCGTAATGGAGTTCTGGCCTCTGGGGCTAGTTTGGTACGCAACCTGTAGAATATTGTCAAATGTTGAAGTTGTCTTTGCAGAATGAGCTGTCTTTTGATCAGCTTTAATGCCAAGTGGGTATTGCTAGTAGTTAGTACCTTCCTTATATATTTTAATCCTACGGTGGCTGTTGAGAAACAACAAAACAAACGGGAATACCTGCATATTTTAGGTTTTCTTTTTTATTAAATGTTTGTGACATGTGGGTTAATTTGGTTGCTGTGAACTTGCAGTCCACGTGTTCAAGTCCTGCATTTTGTTGATAAGAGAACGCGAATGCAGAACCCGTATAGGGGTCCAGGAGAATATCTGCATACACTTTCAGTAAAATATTATTGTTCCATGCACCATGCCATGAATATATGACATAAAAAGTGATCATTATCATTGTTGATCGCTTATAGAGTTGATTGCCCCATTTCCTACCGATTGTTCTTTCGTTCTTTTTCCTATGACTGTCTCTTCTCCCTTTGAGCCATTGTTCTTACTGCTTCTGAAAAAGGATGCCTGATTCCAAATTCCAGGTCTTGTTTTTTGGATAAAAGATGTCGTGCTTTGCATGCTGTGGCGATGAAGATACACAAGGTGTACCAGACAACAGGAATCCATACCCTGGAAACCATCCAGCAAGTAAGCACTAGACCTTTTGTTTACATTCCTACGCAAAGCTGCATTTTCCATATATTTTGCTTATGATTCTACAGCTTTTACTGAACTCCGACTAATCTGCAGGGAACGATGCATACCGCGCTGCTGATCCAACTCCCAAGGGTACTCAGCCTGTGAAAATGCAGCCAATAGCAGTGCCTGCCCTTCCTGTGGATGAGATTAGGGAGGTGACTAAGGGTTTTGGTGATGAAGCTTTGATTGGTGAGGGCTCCTTTGGCAGAGTATATTTTGGTGTTCTAAGAAATGGTAGGAGTGCGGCAGTCAAAAAGTTGGATTCAAATAAGCAGCCAGACCAAGAATTTTTGGCGCAGGTCTGTGTCTCCATGTTTACGAATTTGCATCTTCTTTTTGGTACTTTACTTTGAAGTCCTTATGAAATGCTTCGACAGGTATCTATGGTGTCAAGGCTGAAGCACGAACATGTTGTTGAGTTGCTTGGTTACTGTGCTGATGGGGCCCTCCGCGTCCTTGCTTATGAGTTTGCTACTATGGGATCTCTTCATGATATGCTTCACGGTATTGTTTTCTGCAACATTTTCTTTCAAAGTCTTTGTAGAGTTATACAATCTCATGATCTAAGATTTTTTGTTTTAAAAGCATGCTTAACAATTGTGGCATATTGCACTTACAGGGAGAAAAGGTGTTAAAGGAGCTCAACCTGGTCCAGTCTTATCTTGGGCACAACGCGTGAAGATAGCTGTCGGAGCAGCAAAAGGCCTTGAGTATCTCCATGAGAGAGCACAGCCGCATATCATACACCGAGACATTAAGTCCAGCAATGTTCTACTTTTTGATGATGATGTAGCTAAAATAGCTGACTTTGATTTGTCGAACCAAGCTCCTGACATGGCAGCTCGCCTTCACTCAACTAGGGTTCTTGGAACATTCGGATATCATGCACCCGAGTATGTTCTGATTTCCTTTTCAAATTGTTCTACATTTTTTTAGTTATTTCGTCCTAATGCTATAATTTTTTTTTGCTCAGATATGCCATGACCGGACAACTCAGCTCTAAGAGCGATGTGTACAGTTTTGGAGTTGTTCTTCTTGAACTATTGACTGGAAGAAAACCTGTTGACCATACATTACCAAGGGGGCAGCAGAGTCTTGTGACATGGGTAAGTTCCATTTGCGGATAGTTTGTGCTAGTAAGATAATTCGGGTTCCTATTTTGTTGATGAGATTAATATTATGTCCAACACTTGCAGGCTACCCCAAGACTTAGTGAAGACAAGGTTAGACAATGCGTTGACTCAAGACTTGGTGGGGACTATCCTCCTAAAGCTGTTGCAAAGGTATCATGAACGATCTTTCTTTTCAATCATATCAACTATTTTGACAAAGTGCCAAAAATATCTCTTCATGATATGCTTCACGGTATTGTTTTCTGCAACATTTTCTTTCAAAGTCTTTGTAGAGTTATACAATCTCATGATCTAAGATTTTTTGTTTTAAAAGCATGCTTAACAATTGTGGCATATTGCACTTACAGGGAGAAAAGGTGTTAAAGGAGCTCAACCTGGTCCAGTCTTATCTTGGGCACAACGCGTGAAGATAGCTGTCGGAGCAGCAAAAGGCCTTGAGTATCTCCATGAGAGAGCACAGCCGCATATCATACACCGGGACATTAAGTCCAGCAATGTTCTTCTTTTTGATGATGATGTAGCTAAAATAGCCGACTTTGATTTGTCGAACCAAGCTCCTGACATGGCAGCTCGCCTTCACTCAACTAGGGTGCTTGGAACATTCGGATATCATGCACCCGAGTATGTTCTGATTTCCTTTTCGAATTGTTCTACATTTTTTTTTGAGTTGTTTCATCCTAATGTTATGAAATTTTTGCTCAGATATGCCATGACTGGACAACTCAGCTCTAAGAGCGACGTGTACAGTTTTGGAGTTGTTCTTCTTGAGCTATTGACTGGAAGAAAACCTGTTGACCATACATTACCAAGGGGGCAGCAGAGTCTTGTGACATGGGTAAGTTCCATTTACGGATAGTTTGTGCTTGTAAGATAATTTGGGTTCCTATTTTGTTGATGAGATTTATGTCCCACACTTGCAGGCTACCCCAAGACTTAGTGAAGACAAGGTTAGACAATGCGTTGACTCAAGACTTGGTGGGGACTATCCTCCTAAAGCTGTTGCAAAGGTATCATGAACGATCTTTCTTTTCAATCATATCAACTATTTTGACAAAGTGCCAAAAATTGGGAAGTAAATGACCTTTCAGTATTGTATTGCCAACTTATCACATGTTATTACTAAAATGTCTAATGCTGGTATTGTTCTTGTTGAGTTTCATCTGCCTCTGTAACATTGCTCATGAAAAACATTAGGACCAATGCTTATTTATTATGCTAAATTTTGATATGTTGCTGCTAGTGCTATTCTGTTCTTGAATTCAGGTGTCCTGGAGAACCATTTGAGGTTAACCCTGTTTATTCTGCTCTATCTTTGAAACAGTTTGCAGCTGTTGCCGCATTGTGTGTGCAATACGAAGCTGATTTCCGGCCAAATATGAGCATCGTGGTCAAGGCGCTCCAGCCCCTGCTCAATGCGCGGGCAGCTAACCCTGGAGAACACGCAGGATCATAAGCTCCACCCTCCCCTCTTGTATGATAGATAAGATATATGAGTGGTCGATGTTCTTGCGAACATGTGGTTGGCAGCGTGTAACATTTGTGATTATTCTTCCCCAAGTTGTAATCATCAAGATTCTTGTACCCGAAATACTTGATTCTTTCTATCAGATGCAAGATGACTTGTTCATTGGTGACCTGCATATATCTCTACGACTCTACCTGAAACACGTTCTTCAGAGAGAAAATATGCATCATGAACTTCACCATTTTGGGCATATCATTTACCTAACTGCTAACATAACTTGAGCGGTTGGTCATCAAGCAATTTTTCAATTTATGGAGAATCGTTGCCCAAACTTGACCTGTTTTGTTTTGTTACATTTTTATCCTCCGGGTAGACAAGTTACATTTCTTCAAAACCAGTTCATTCAGCTGCATAGTTTACTTGATCAAGAAGCTACTAGCCTGTAGGCATTGCAGATTAGAAAGAGAAGAATCATTGACAACCCTGCAGAGACAGGTGCAGTAGGTAGATTTTAGGAGAAAAATCCTGACTAACACAGCTCCATATGAACTTGCATAAACTAGCAATAACTAAGAGACAGCTCATGAGGTCACTTGAACTGCAGCAACTGAACTACAGATTCCATACTACAGTACTACAGCCTACAAGACTAGGATTGGATGTCGGCAAATTCAGCCTGGACACTTGATCAAGTGCCCAAGTCTACAAACTACTGTAAACGCTACATCGACAGACGACAGCTCCTTAAGCTATGAACTATGAGCTAGCTGCTCACCTAACGCTGGAATCCCTAACTTCTTTATACAGGATTTGGTGCAGGATGCCGTTTCATCGCTTTGCAAGGATCACCAGGGCCAGCATGGACATGGAGGCGATGAACTTGAAACCCTGGTTCTCCCAAAATTTCTCCTTGCTGTCACGGCACAGGCCATTGGGCTGCTTCATGGCCACCTGATCCATGAGTTCCTTGAGAGCCTTGTCTCTTTTCTCCCCCATCTGCAGAACAAGATGCATAAACGGTCAGATCATTGACCGGAATATTTTTCCAAATAACAATGGCCAGCTGCTGTAGCAGGGATGCTTGATTCACATGGTGTAGATTTGTTAATTTGAATTGCCAGAGATCGCAATGAATGCTCAGTGATAAGGCAGCGTATTTAAATCCCAAGTGCCACATCCCCAATTCAGGTAGGTTAATGAACACAGGAATGCTAAAGACCGAGGGAAATGGATCATGTTTAATATTCTAAGAAGAAACAATAATATATTATGAGAATACCCTCTTCAGTTTTCGCATCTGAGACTGCGATTCTTGGAGGCAAAATTCAAGCTTCAGAACCCTCTTCTTCAGTTCCTGATCAGTTCTCCGATGTTTCTCCAACTAAACAACAAACAACAGATCTTAAGTAAATATACATCAATCAGCATTGTGGGCTAACAATACGTGTAACCAAAATGGATCATTTTGTGGGGAAAAATGAAATAGAACATACTTGTGATTCCAGCTCCTTGGTTTTGTTCGTCCAGTGAGCAGATAATATCCTGATTTCCTCTCTCAACCTGGCAATCTCGGTATCCTTAGCATTCAAAAGGTTGTTGAGATTTTGGACATTCCTTGGTGAAACATCAGATAAGATCTTTAGAAGTTCATTATCTTTGTTTGAGTTCGACCCAGCTTTGGCAACTGCATCCATGATGTCAGTCTCAATCCGTACAACTTCATCTTTGAGTTGTCTCTGCGAGAGTTCTCTTGCTTGCAGATCCTTCTGGAGAAGATCAAGCTGCTCGCCTAGCTTGTTCACTCGAAGTTCGTGCTCTTTTAGCGAGCTGTCCTTCTCATTGAGCTCTTTTAGCAATGACAGGCACTGCTGCTGAGCTGACTTTGCTGATGCAGCACTTGCTTCTGCCGTGGCTCGGGTAGATGACAGTTGTGTTCTAAGATCATCCAACTCGTTGAGGTACTGTGCAGAACGGGAAAACAGTTATTAAGTGCATTTGACTTGCCAGTACAAAGGGAATATTATAGCATGAGAAATAACATCAGTGATTACCACAAAAATCAAAAAATATAATTGGAAGATAGGGTAGTTTGTCCGCATGAATATTATGGATGAGTAGATACTAGGAAGAAAACAGTGGAGCAACCTTCCCCCATCAACAAGTAGGGATTTTGATATTTCAATGTCCCGACAGAAAGTTCAATGAGAAGTCAAGCTAATGATTATTTCCTAATCTAAGATAGAGGAACAATGAAATGGCAATTCTGCAAGCTTAGCATACTGATGGCCCATTGTTGGCATTGTGTAATCCTCAATATTTTTGGACTCTAAAAAAATTACTTCCACGTGAGTTCATAACCAGATGTCTCCAAGAAAAAGCAAAACTGGCATTTTTGGCTCTGACGGCTCCAGTAGAATGATTTGGTACCGAATTCAAATGGAGACTAAGGGAGCTATTCACCTGTTCAGTGCTATATGTCGATGAACGTAGTTGCTCATCTTTGTCCTGTAAGCATTTCTGCAGCTTAGTTACTTCCTCCTCCATGCTCTGGGCCTTTGTCTCTGCAACCTGTGAAAAAAATTGTCAAGAACTAAGCACAAACACCAAAGACAACCCTGAAGGCACCAATTACAAATTACAAACTGACCTTCCTAGTTTGAGATTCCCTTGCAAATAACTGCTCCTGCGAAGCAAGCTTATTCCTTACATCCTTGAGCTCAGCTGCCAAGGACACCACGTTCTTCCTAAAGCTCAACTTCTTCTCCGTAAGATCCTTCAACAAAGGATCCAAATCTGATGAAGAAGAAGCTGATGATGATGGCACCAGCTTCTTCGAAACTGACATGGCCAAGTTCCAAAAGAACTCTTGCTTCTCCCTCAATGAAGAAGCACAGGAAGACTAAACTCACGAATCAAAGTTCCTTGCAGAGGACCAACTCAGCGGCTCACAGCAAGCATCACATGGACAAGACAAAATATGGGAACTGAGCACTTCTTTGACTTAGCCAAAAACCTTCTGATCCCCTCCCAAGTAGCACTCTTTCGTAGACCAGTACAGGCCAACCAGTAGCTTTCACTGCAGAAAACAATAATTTAACTTGAGAGGGACAAAAATTCAAACGAGATAGCGAGCATCCGTTTTCTTCGGATCAAGGCCACGATTTGGTGTGGAGCCAGACACTTGTCTTGGAAATAAAATGACAGAAATGTAGCTTTCAGTAGTCCAAACATATTGTAAAGGCAACAAGGGGAAGCAAAGCAAAGTTATACACAACACTACAAGTGACTTGTTCATGTCATTAATTAGGAACGAAAAAAGGGATCAAATCTCGCGTCCACGTACTTAGTCAACTTGCGCACACTACGCAGCAAATTTAGGAGTAACATGCGTTGGTTCTTAGAGTCAACCCTGTTCACTGCATAGGTTAATTTTGACAGAATCACCAAAGAACTGCACATTGGTTATTTTTCTTGCTACTTGATTAAAAATTATATATTTGACTAAGCGAAAGCATCTTCCTTGGTGCTGGCAACTAGATGAGGACAAATGCATGAGGCCCGCCGTACAATTTTCAAATTTCACATTATTTCGAATTTCCGAAGAATTTATAGTATGAACTGAGCATATTGCTGGATTGTTAACTAAAAAAGAAAACTGGGAACAATTTCGAATATTTTGTGTACTGACTTGAAATATTTCAAACAGGGGAACGCACCCAAAGATTCGACGCTTTAGCTATTCTAAGGAAAATTGGGGGGAAATCAAACGGATCAGGAACCAGAACGCTTCACTCCTCGAACTTTGCGGATTCAAAATATTTGCCCCAAAAAATGGGTGAATTTTTTTTGCAGCGAAACAGAAACTCAACGGTCGCGGTTGCGAGCTAACAACCTAACACGAACAGAGATCGGCGAAAGGTCTTCGTACCTTCAGCGCAGTCATGCAGCTCGATTCCAGGCAACGAAGCGCTCTTCCATCAAGGACACCGAGCCAAATCCCCACCAAGAAACTCCTGCTCCGCTCAGAACTCTTCTTTCCGCTCCATGGTACCCGCTCTAAACCGCAGACAGGGGAGGGAAGTGTGTTCCTTTCCCCCTTATTTTGCGATAAATTCCTTCCTTTTCCGCCGAAATCTTGGCGGCGACCGGCGATACGAGAGAGACGGGAGAGGAGAGAGAGATTGGGGAAGGAAAGGAAACAAGAAAACGAGGAAATGGTTGGGGATTGCTGAGCTGGGAGGCGTTTAAACTCTCGGAGGTCTGCCATGTGGGCCCCGCGGTCAGCGCGCGGCAAACTCCAAATTTTTCGTCGAGGCGTGCGCCACGCGGTGCCGGGGATCCTCTGTGGCGGACGCTTGCCAAGTGTGGTGCGGCCGAGGTGGGCGTTGAGATCTTTGCTGATGAGATCGCGATTTCAAGATTTGGTCTAGTATTAGTACTTTTTAATTAGTCTTTCTAGTAATTGATGATGTGGGGTTATTGTAGGTTGGAGGAATTATTGTCGATAAGCAGATGATTGATGTTAGTTCCAACTGAATACGTAGATTAGACATGGTTCATTGTTAAATTGATTTTCGTCGAGGCGTGAGCCACGCGGTGCCCGGGATCCTCTGTGGCGGACGCTTGCCAAGTGTGGTGCGGCCGAGGTGGGCGTTGAGATCTTTGCTGATGAGATCGCGATTTCAAGATTTGGTCTAGTATTAGTACTTTTTAATTAGTCTTTCTAGTAATTGATGATGTGGGGTTATTGTAGGTTGGAGGAATTATTGTCGATAAGCAGATGATTGATGTTAGTTCCAACTGAATACGTAGATTAGACATGGTTCATTGTTAAATTGAGACTACTAGTTATTTCAATACTCAAGACAGTTTTTTTTTTGGCTTTCCTCAAGAAACTGAAGTCAGAAGGATT
This sequence comes from Eragrostis tef, assembly GCA_000970635.1. Classification (NCBI taxonomy): domain Eukaryota; kingdom Viridiplantae; phylum Streptophyta; class Magnoliopsida; order Poales; family Poaceae; genus Eragrostis; species Eragrostis tef. The sequence continues at coordinate 19,067 of LAPY01002743.1, forward strand.
GATGCTAGGAATATTTTTCGTGTTACGTCATTTGGTCGCATTTGAATTTGCTTCGAGATTAGTACTATGTACTCCAGGAAAAGTTTATTTTGTGACATCGTGAGAGCAGTACTTTGGTCGATATTAGGTTCGCATGTGTTTTTGAAAGAGAGATTGCTAGTACAATTCTAATACTTGTGTTTTCAAGTTTGAGATAGAGAGTTGGTAGTCTACGTTGAACGCTCACAGTTAATGTCTTTTATTGATGCTGAAGTAGTGCAAGGCAATGCTTATGTTTTTCAAACTTTCTTGTCCTGTCCTTATATTCGAATTAATCGTTTTCTCGAGGAAATTCTGAAACAGCATGTTGGCAGCAATTGGCTGGCTCACAATGTGGCATCACGCAATGTGCATGCACTTTGAAAAACTACTACCCTGATAGAGCGAATTACTCATGCAAATAATGTAGTACATATAATTTTCAAAGCATTGATTTCACGTGTTCCATACACGCCTAAGTTCTGGATGACCGGATCCCGGTACGCAGGCAAACGCGGACGGCGGATCCTGCGTTCTCTACCGAGAGCCTGTTTGTCTGTGCTTCGGCTATGCCGGCTTCGGCTCCGGCTCCGGCTGTAGCTGTGGCTTCTCTGAAAAACAGCTGTGCCGGTTCTAGTTGCGGCTGTGTTTAAAATCATTTGGTAAAATAGCTTTTTTTGCAGCTTCTTCAGTAGCTTCACATGCAACTTCATATGCAGCTTCATGGATGAAAGAGGAAATTGTCCAAAATACCCCTAGACATATGGCTCTATAGTACACATGTAGCCTGATTAGAACATTTTAACTTAGGTTTAAAAAATGAACATTTTAACTTCCGTCCATCAGCACAACACAAAAGACTCAAAAAAAAATTCACCAAAACAGAAATTGCAAATGCTTTCCAGGCCTACCGTAGTAACTAGTAAACCTATATGCCCGGCCCAAAGTTTCACCAGTCCATTTACCCCTTGTTTCTTCTTCCTCCAGAACATGTTTCCTCAAAAAGAAACTGCCAGCCATTGCCGTCCATTGGAGCTCCTGGGCCAACGAGATTAAAGCATCTCGACGTCAATCGACAAGCAAAATGGATTCGCGCGCTCACTTTCTCCTCGCCTAGCTATTGGAATTTGGCTAGTTTTGCGTCGCCTGCAACTTCCAGCCGGGCTAGGTGAGGTGGGATCGGATGGAGAGAGACAAGAGAGACGAAAGCGAACAGAGCAGGCGAGGTGCGATCGGGTGGAGAGAGACGAGAGCAAAACGATATTTTCGGTACCCTTCTCACTTGGGCCCTAGGGACGGGGGGAGGAGCGCGTCGAAGCTGTCCTCGGGCGGCTCCCCGCTTCACCCGATTTTAGCCTCCAGCTCCCTCTTGGTTTTGCGCTGAAGCCGTCGGGGGAGCTGTGCGTTTGTTTGCGTTTCTGCTGAAGCCGCTCCTGGAGCCGTTGGGGGAGCCGAAACAAACAGCCCCTGACTGCTGCAGCAGATCGTCGGAAACTGACATGGTGTTTGGATCACCATAACTAAAACTAGTTAGGCTAGACTTAGTCATTTTTAAGGACTAAAGTTCTAAATAGGTGAGACTAGAAAGGGGCTAAAATTTGTCACCTAACTAAAACTCCTTAGTAGAAGAGGGGGTAGCTAGAGACTAGAAACTACTAACATGACTAGTTTTAGTCATAGGACTAAAGGGTATCCAAACACCACCTGAAAGTCTGAACTCTCAAACATCCGAAAGGCTGCACTACTTCACATATCTGCAGCTCCACTTCACATATCTGCAGCAAGGCAGTAGCGAATGGTTAGTGCACTGGGTATGTTTAGTACTTACCTGGAGCCAATTAAACAACTCTTAATTTCGCGTTGATGTGCCTGTAGTAGTAGAATCGGGCCGTATGCAAGTGGTTTCCGTTTCCCTCCCCACGTGAAGCTCGCATCGAATCACTGAATCAGAGCTGGTTGTATCTGTCTGCATCCCGCGCAGCAGCAGAGTATATAGCGAATAATCAAGCGAAAAAAGTGCACGGATTACTGCCTAGTGCTGCGCAGTATGTAGTTCTTTTTTACGTACTGCAGACAGCCAGACATGGTAAAAAAAATGCGTCGCAAAAAAAAAAGACATGGTAAAAATAATGTTCAGTTCACAGATAGCCGATGCCACGGGAGCTTGTGTTGCTTATTTTCTGCGGTGGGGGCGTTGATCCGTGACCGCCCGTATTCGGCACGTATACTCCAGTACTCATTCGTTGCGGGCACGGGTAGCCCGTGACCGTGAAGCCGGCGATGGGCCAAGCTTTTAACTGAAAAATCTCAACCTCATCTCCCCGTCTCCCGCTGAACACCTACCGTGTTAAATACGTACTGTACGTCCTTGCTTATTACGGGCCAGCCCTATGTCGCTAGAAGATCAAACGGAAATATCTACGAGGTTGTATAAGATAGTATTTTTTAAGAGTACTGACATGTCTATACAGCACGATCAGAAGTTACAGAGCTCATCACGTCCAAAATGTTAGTACTAGCAAAAGAAAAAACAAATGTTACTATTTGGCCCAGATATATCTTGCGGCATGAACAAAGGAGGAGGAATCCGTAGCTTTGAATTTTGGCCCAAGTACGTTTGGCCCAACAATAAAATGTTATTATGTTGAACAAGTAAATGAGAAACTAAATTACATTCACGTTTAGCAAACTGGACTACATGCTTAGTAAAGGAATACGTCATCTGAGCCTTGATATCTTGTATAATCACCGCTGTGTAGATAGGTCTTCATCCTTTCTGTTCATCGGTCGGATTCAATCAAGATTTTACTGATGCCTAATTCCTCTGCTAATTTCAGTGCCTCCCTAACTGCCGTCAGTTCAGTGTTGCTAGGACAGTTTACCAGAGGAATATTGCCGGCTCTTGCGGCGACCATGTCCTTTCTGCATCTCTGATAATGCAGCCTCATCCGCCGCTGTTTTGTTCCTTTCTGAAAGCCCCATCCACATTTGCCTTTAGCCAATCATGTTTTGGTGGTTTTCACCTCTGTTTTGGCTTTGTTTGACTTTCCTTGCCTGTGACAAACAACTGCAAATATTTTGCTGTGTGACATTCAACTCGATGGATGAAGTGCCGGATCGATTCCACGATGCCTTCCTCTCTCACCTTATTACGGTGCTCCAACCCTTGCCCCCACATCACCACGATCAGCAATTGCTTGTCCTTTGGTAATGCCCACAGTTTTGCAAGACTTCTGACTGCAATTGACATTCAACCATCACTCTTGTAACCTCCTCCGAGCCTAATGCTCTCCAGCATTCTTTTACTCGCTTTCACTTCATGAACAAGTGGACTCCATCCTCGTCTAGGCGCTGACCTAATAAACATCCCGTATCTTCCACTTTAATTTTCCTTCATGTTGCTGGAACTTGCCGTCCTGCAACGTGTTATTCTTTTTTTAGAGCACATCATCATAGTTTTTTCAAATCATGTGTCATTATAACTTTTTAATATACATTTCTCTTTTGTCGATACACCTCTGTTTGTCTCAATTCATGTGCACACAGTCATTTCACCCCTCCTAAATTCATGTGCTCAGAGCCAAAATGATAAATAAATTAGAATTCTCTTGTATGCCACATAAAAAATTTTAATACCTCATATACCACCGATGTCTCAATGATACGTGAGACCAGCCATGTCAATGACATGTAAGTCAGAATGACATATAAGATGATTTTCCTGTTATGTACTGCTACTATATATGTCACGTGGTAATCCTAACGTGACAATAACTAGAAACCGCAAGGCACCATATGGTGGCTCTTAATGCAGTAGCGTAGTAGTAATAACTATGGATATGTGTGATCTGTAAACCTTCCTAAGGATTTTAAATTATTTATTCTTTTAAGTTTATCCTAAGTCCAACATTATCTCTTTAACTATGACCTTCAAGAAATTAATTAAATTAAAAAAAGTACTCATGTTTTTATATTGGTCATGAGAAATAAATTCATAATAAGATAATTCATATATCGTTAAAATATATAAATTTTTAAAATTATTGGCAAATTTAGAAAGATATGACTTAGAAAATGATAAAATACCTGATCAGTATTGATGGAAGCTTAATACGTCTTCAAAGTTTCATCTAGCTCTAGAACCAATTGTTCAACCACGTTGAATATCTTACATTTATAAAATCAATTTGATTTTACCAGAGAACAAATATCAATAAAGAAAGTAAATTGCGCAAATAATATCTGATTTTTTACAACCATCGTTTGTCAGACTAAAAAAACATTACTAATTTAGAAGTGGCATCACTAAGGTGCTTCGAATTGTATTATGTTTTGGTATAAAACTTCAATTATAGGATCTCAAGTGAAACAAAATTCAACCCGCTCATATAAAATTAAACTAGCATGGAAAATCTATTTTCCGTATTTTTGATTTTTTTTTCTCGAAAGATGTCGTTTTTACCCACAAAAATTAGATGTCGTTTTGACTTTTTCTTCCTTTCCCATTTTGGCAGCCGAAACAAGGGAATCGAGAAAACCTCTGCTCGTTGAGCCGTTTGGCCGCGTCGCCCCCCTCACAAGAGAAACCCTAATCCTCGTCCTCCCTTCCCCTCCAAAGCCGCCTCCGCCATGACGCCCACCTTCCGCCCGTCGCCCTCCGCCGCCTCCTCCGCCTCCGCCACCTCCATCCCGCGCGGCTGCGGCGGCGACCGATGCGCCTCCGGCCGCGACGCGTGGCCGCTGCACCACGTCCGCCACGAGGGCGTCTTCTGCCGCCTCTGCTCCTCCTGCGTCCTCCTCTACCACCCGGCCGCCTTCTGCTCCGCGTGCCTCCTCCTCATCTCCCCCGACGCCGCCGCGGCCGCCGCCGGCGACCCCGCCGTCGCCCCGCCCGGCCCC
>LAPY01002743.1:24778-44560 GCA_000970635.1 Eragrostis tef
GGGGCCGGCGCGCGTTCGACGAGCGCTCCGCGCTGGTCCTCCTCGTCGCCGCCCGCCTCGCCAACGACTCCGTCGGGCGCGCCGCGGCCGCCGCCCGCGAGGAGGCGGAGCGCCGCGTCGCGGAGGCCGCCGCTGCGCGGAAGCGCTGCCGCGAGATGCTCGATTCCGCTTTCCGCGCGCTTGAGGCCGAGGCCAGGGAGCCTAAGAAGCCCGTCATCGCGGCCCTGCCCCCGCCGCCTCCGCCGCCCAAGAAGAAGACCCCGAAGAGCAACGAGGCGAACAGGGACAGGGACAAGCTGCTGAAGCTCAACGCCATGCAGCAGCCCGCACTGGCATTTGCGGCGGGGGGCGCCCCCCCGGCGGGAAGCAGGAGGCGCAAGGTGAGCGACCACAAATTGAACCTCTGCAAATGGGCATCCAATCTGTTATATGGAATGATTTGTGTAAAATTCTCGCAGGTTCAGCGCCAAGAGAGGAACGCGCCCCATTGTTTGGGACATTGCAATCGTGAGATTGGCAGACAGTGTACTCTGCTTCTCTCCTTCCATTACATTGCGCTTTTGTGCAGCTAAGCAATCCGAGGAGGAAATTCAGGTTCAGGGGTAGTAGTCTTGGAGAGTGTTCCCAAATCTAGATCCTGATTCTGGAGTCTCCTCACCGTAAATTCTAGTCTTACATGCTTGATGGATGATCGGCATCCGTCCTATTTAGCTGGTTCGAGTCCTGTATTCCAATTTTTTCATTTGTAGCAAAAATGTGTTACTAGGGGATGAATGTTGGGATATGAAATGCAACCAGATGTTCCTACTTCCGTGGACATTGTTGTTTGGTTCTTCGGTTCCTTACTGAAGGAGCTGGATTGAGAAAGAAGTGCTCGGACAGTTTTAGAAGAGTGAGCAATATTATTGCTCTTCCATTTTTGTTTTTTGGCATGCCATTGTGGATGTACAAGTTCTTTCGTGGAGATTGAGACTTGTGGAATGCAGTCATATATGTGGAATTGTGGATATCAGCAAGTTGTGTGCTATTCTAAAATCTAATACTGGTTATTTCAACCTGATACTGACAAATTTTGTGACTATTTGTAAGTTATATTGGATTTGCTCTTTTCTTTAGTATCAGCCATGGCCCATTTCTATATAAAGATGTATACAGGCTGTTTTGTTTTATTCATTATAGAGAAAAAAAAAGTTGTAGGGAGGGATCCATGAACTGATTGCCACGATAATAACATTGAGTGTCATGAAACCAAACCATAAAGAGGAAGAGTAACATATTACAATTTATTTCCAACAAAAATAACTGTTATCAGTCACCAATGTAGTGAGAATAATTTCTGAAAAAGACTACCCACAAGTAATAAGTGTGAAGTTAAAAAAAACATGTAAACATGTCAGCACCATTACTACATGTGCCTGCATCAAAATTGGGCACCATGTAAAGCTCCATATCCCAAAACAGGAAAGCCAATGCACAAGCAATTCGGGAAGCTCATCTGTCTTTGCTAGTTCAGCGTTAGGTATGGACCATCAGTTACTTCTATTTTGTTCTTGGCATTGTTCATTGTGCAGGAGTTCTCCCACTTTTATGCGGCAAATGAAGCAATCGCATCCATCTCTTCTTGGAGCAGTAGGGCATCGATGAATACGTCCAGGTTCTCCCCTTCCATAACATCAGCTATTGAGTGGTGTGTGATTCCAACACGATGATCGGTGACACGCCCCTGTGGAAAGTTGTATGTTCTGATTCGCTCAGACCTGTCACCACTTCCAATCTGCTAGCAAGTTAGGCCCAGCTAAACCAGTAGTTAATACGCAAGCAAGAAATTTCAAATTAGGATTTCAAGTCACCTGTTCTGATCGAAGCTTTGATCGGTCCATGTGGAGTCTATGCCTTTCCATTTCATACAACCGTGCTCGGAGGACTTTGAGAGCTTTGGCCTTGTTCTAAAGAGAGATCAAATTATATCGTTACCATATCTATTCCGTTACAAAGACAGGACTGACATGAATGCAACAAATATTGAGATCAGGCTAATGAAAACAAAGCTATGAAAAAGTATGTATGAATGAATCTTAAATGATGAAGTACCATAACAACACATACAATGAATTACAAGATGTGAAGCTGAGAATTAGTAACTTTTCCTTCCTGGTTTGAAAAGGGAGAACCACAAAAAAAAAAAGGTACAAGAATGTGCATAATGTGTGCTAAAATGAAACCTCACCATGTGTTGTGATCTCTCGTCTTGGATTGCAACTACTGTTCCAGTTGGGATATGAGTTATCCTAACAGCGCTATCAGTTGTATTGACAGACTGACCGCCAGATCCACCTGATCTGTAGGTATCAATTCTCAGGTCCTCATTTCGTAGTTGAACATCAACCTGTATTTCAGGGGAAAACAAAACGTTTTCATAACTGTTAATCATGCCATAAATTGAACAGATGGACAAAACTTGAAAGAAAAAACGGAGTGATCAAAATGCTAAACTCAATTCCAACCTCATCAGCTTGAGGAAGAACAGCAACTGATACAGCACTGGTGTGCACCCGTCCAGATTTCTCAGTTACTGGCACGCGCTGCCATGAGTGGGGTAGGTCAAATAACAGGAAATCCAAGTAGGCAGGAGTAATATCGTTGATATAACAAGCGTTTTTACTTATTATTGTACCTGAACTCTATGAATGCCACTCTCAAACTTTAGTTTTCCATATGCACCAGGGCCTGATATTGTTCCACTAGCTTCCTTCATAGGAGTAATGAATAACGGGAAAATGTTGAATTAGAAGATTGGACAGAACTTCCAAACATAGAAGTTTGTAAACATATTTATGCTACAATGAAAAACCAGGTGCATATATACACTGGGCGCAAAAAAGAAATGATAGGAATTTTTCACAAAGGTTTGTACCTTGTATCCTTTCATAGTAGACTCCATTACGTCAATTACATCAAATTTCCACCCATTTTTCTGGGCATATTTCTCATACCTGTAGCATTGAAGAATCGAGTTTTAGTTACACAGATCAATGATGACAAGACATTTTCTCCGAAGCAGCATCAACTGAGGAAACTAAACCTACATTTTGAATATATCCATCGCAAACAAGGATGCCTCTTCTCCTCCAGTTCCTGCAGGATCATATCATCATTGATCACCCGTTGCCCAATGACAGTAAAATTGGAAGGAAAAATTGTTATGTACAGGGCAAGCTCTGACTTACCTGCTCGCACCTCCAATATACAATCCCTCTCATCTGCTTCATCTTTTGGAAGCAGTGATCTAAACAGCTCATGCTGCAGCTGCTTCTCCTCCTCGACAGCCTCAAGCAGCTCCTCGGCAGCCATCTCACGCATGTCTTTGTCTTCACGGGTGTTTGTCACCATTGATTTCAAACCCTCAATTTCCTACAGACAAATATAGCAGCCTATCAATCAGTCAACCCTTCAAAATTCATACAGCCTGTAACATGTCAATGCAAGCACACCTTCTGCTTCGACCTCAGCTCCTTAATCATCTCCATCGTGCCCTCGAGCTTGTGAAACTCCTTGTTAGCCCTTGAATACTCCTCCGGCGAGGCGGCTGGCTGTCTTCATTCAGACCACATTCACATCAAGGCTAGGCTTTTGCTCTATCTTAAGTTTTACAAAATGGTTGTGTACACAACATAACAAACGAGGAGCTTGCTGCTCGCCAATCGAAATTACCTGGTTTATTTGGTCCTGGAGGTACGCGCTCTTCTGCTCGATCAATTTCATCCTCTGCTCCATGATTGCCACCAGGTTCGCAGGCAGCTCCGGGCTCGTCTCTGATGCAAAGTAAGGGGACTAAGCGAAATTTCAAGAGTTTTTTCTCTTCTTGCAGAAACTCAAATGTCGCAGAAATCATTTCTAAAACAGGAGGGAACTTCTGAAATGCTCTAAGCGCAATCGCATTACCAGGTGCGAACCCAGAAATCAGGGAGCAGATGGAGCAAGGCAGAGGAGAGGTGCTCACCGGCAGTGGAGTAGGGGCGGAGAAGAAGGGAGGGGCGCCTCCAGGCGAACGGAGAAGACGCGGGGGCGGCGGCTGGGAAGTGACGGAGCCGCCGGAGCGCGGCGAGGGCGCCGCCGCCGCATCGGCGTAGGTGGTGCTGCATCGCGGCTGCCGCGGCAGAAGAGCGTTTTTACTTATTATTGTACCTGAACTCTATGAATGCCACTCTCAAACTTTAGTTTTCCATATGCACCAGGGCCTGATATTGTTCCACTAGCTTCCTTCATAGGAGTAATGAATAACGGGAAAATGTTGAATTAGAAGATTGGACAGAACTTCCAAACATAGAAGTTTGTAAACATATTTATGCTACAATGAAAAACCAGGTGCATATATACACTGGGCGCAAAAAAGAAATGATAGGAATTTTTCACAAAGGTTTGTACCTTGTATCCTTTCATAGTAGACTCCATTACGTCAATTACATCAAATTTCCACCCATTTTTCTGGGCATATTTCTCATACCTGTAGCATTGAAGAATCGAGTTTTAGTTACACAGATCAATGATGACAAGACATTTTCTCCGAAGCAGCATCAACTGAGGAAACTAAACCTACATTTTGAATATATCCATCGCAAACAAGGATGCCTCTTCTCCTCCAGTTCCTGCAGGATCATATCATCATTGATCACCCGTTGCCCAATGACAGTAAAATTGGAAGGAAAAATTGTTATGTACAGGGCAAGCTCTGACTTACCTGCTCGCACCTCCAATATACAATCCCTCTCATCTGCTTCATCTTTTGGAAGCAGTGATCTAAACAGCTCATGCTGCAGCTGCTTCTCCTCCTCGACAGCCTCAAGCAGCTCCTCGGCAGCCATCTCACGCATGTCTTTGTCTTCACGGGTGTTTGTCACCATTGATTTCAAACCCTCAATTTCCTACAGACAAATATAGCAGCCTATCAATCAGTCAACCCTTCAAAATTCATACAGCCTGTAACATGTCAATGCAAGCACACCTTCTGCTTCGACCTCAGCTCCTTAATCATCTCCATCGTGCCCTCGAGCTTGTGAAACTCCTTGTTAGCCCTTGAATACTCCTCCGGCGAGGCGGCTGGCTGTCTTCATTCAGACCACATTCACATCAAGGCTAGGCTATTGAGCTATCTGAAAGCTTACAAAATGGTTGTGTCGATCTTTACACAACATAATAAATGAGGAGCTTGCTGCTCGCCCATTCGAAATTACCTGGTTGATTTGATCCTGGAGGTACGCGCTCTTCTGCTCGATCAATTTCATCCTCTGCTCCATGATTGCCACCAGGTTCGCAGGCAGCTCCGGGCTCGTCTCTGATGCAAAGTAAGGGGACTAAGCGAAATTTCAAGAGTTTTTTCTCTTCTTGCAGAAACTCAAATGTCGCAGAAATCATTTCTAAAACAGGAGGGAACTTCTGAAATGCTCTAAGCGCAATCGCATTACCAGGTGCGAACCCAGAAATCAGGGAGCAGATGGAGCAAGGCAGAGGAGAGGTGCTCACCGGCAGTGGAGTAGGGGCGGAGAAGAAGGGAGGGGCGCCTCCAGGCGAACGGAGAAGACGCGGGGGCGGCGGCTGGGAAGTGACGGAGCCGCCGGAGCGCGGCGAGGGCGCCGCCGCCGCATCGGCGTAGGTGGTGCTGCATCGCGGCTGCAGCGGCAGAAGTGCGAATCGTGGCGTTCAGGTCCGGGCCCTCTGGGGTTTAGCTGTGGAACGCGCCTCCGACATTGTATTGGCGTAATTTCCGAATCCGCCTTCTTACATTTGTGGTACATTCCATAGTCGTACCGTTTTCGGATAACAGTTACGGTACGTAACTTTCAGGCCTGGCTCTCGAAACTGATAGTGCACAATCTGTAACCAAATTCATTCATTCGTTGTTGGATTCGGAAAAGCGGGGATGGATAAATGCCACAATGATATGAATACATTTCATATATTTCACTTCCTTTTTTCTGTACATCGGTGAGTAACATAATTAATTTACACTGTTGTGATTCCTACACTCTTTTTATCTTTTCCTCTCTGACAATCTGATATGATCCTACCATCGTCCCAAACTGCATTGCAGCTGAACAGCTTCGTCTTGTACCTAGCTTGGATATTATACTACTACTACATCATCATCACTGCGGGAAGCAGCGCTCGTCATAAAGCAACCAGAGGCGTCGCAGACCGGTTGTCGAAGCTCTCGACATTGTTTTCCACTGACTGTCTACCCAAGATCTGGTCCATCTTGAGCACACCAAGGTCACTTCCAATCCTCTCACAGAGCTGCAAAACACATTTCATAAAGCAAAGTCCCTTAAGTCACCAGCAAGGCAGATATTCTACTGTTACAGTGAAGCCATATGACTGAAGTTCAGATGTTAACTTCAGCTTTTTACCTGTCTGTACAAAGCAGGGTCGCCATGGGATTTCTTAAGCTCTACAACGTACAAAGAAGGGCCAAGCTCAAACACCTGTTATCACAAACAGCACACCAGTTCTTAGCCGATCTCCATCTTTTAGCAGAGTTGCTGTTATATATAACAAAAAAGTAGTCCTTACCTCAGCGCAGACTAGAAATGACGTGGAATCCCCATTCTTAGGACTCTTTGATCCAGTGTAGTTTCGCATCATTTTGAGCTAAATCACATAGACACCACTGTTACGAAATGTTGATGGCGGTATTTTATAAACTTCTAATGAATTGTAAGGATTGTACAGACTACAGACCTTGTTGTGCCCCCTGTGAACATGGAACCCCATCCCATTTGCAGAGCTTTCGATCTTGTCGAACAAATCCTTGGGTTCATGTGTTGATGTGAACCTGATCTTCCTTTGGGACACTTCCTGCAACGAGTCAATGTAATCATTATGGGGTCTCAGAGTGTTTGTGTGCAAATAATTATAATGTGATGATAGAACTTTTTTTTGTCAGACTTTCGTGTTAAATTATCTCGCATACCTCTTCTTCAAAAAACCCGGAAAGATCAAGGGATGATGCCATTCCAATCAACTGAAACGCGTTGATCTGGTGAGTCTTCTTATCCCCAGGTGCTTCATTAGTTTGCTTCAGGAAACAACAAAGAGGACCGAAATTCACGAGTCAGTGGCTATAAATGTAAAATTATCTTTTTCTACTTTCAAGGCACAGATATACTGAACATGTTTCAGACAATATTCATCTGTACATACCTCTTTGACAGGAAGCAGTGCATCAAGCTGTGAATCTTCATCTTCATTGTCATATGGAACAACAGGAATATAATTTTGTTGAAACCACTCGTGTGCTTTGATTCCTGCCATATCAATCCTCTTCATCGGATTGGGCTCAAGAATTCTCTGAAGAAGATTTTGTGCACCGGGTGAAAGCCACTTTGGGATCTCGGTCTCGCCTCTGTAAATCTAAAATCAGCAAGGCATACATTAGTACCACTAATTGATGGCGTCAGATAACTACTGTTATAATTTCTACAATCTAGAAGTCTCAAGAATAGAACCCTTAAGAACTGTACTTGGTCGAATGACTACCTTCTGGTAAAGAACCACAATATTTCGGTCGTCGAACGGAAGATATCCTACGAGCATTATATAAAGAATCACTCCACAAGACCAGATATCTGACAAGGATCCATCATAACCTCGGTTCTGCAGAACCTGAAGGCATTCAGTACAAGAATCAGCTGATGTACAATATCTGAAATTCTTGAACGAGCAGATAAATTTCAGTCTGGAAGCATGATTAATTGATGACTTTTACCTCAGGGGCAATATAGTTGGGGCTACCACAGGTTGTATGCAGCAATCCATCATTCTGAGCGTGATACGTACAGTAGCAAAGATTAACTTAATTGTTTATAACAAGAAAATCATTTGAGATAAAACAGATTATTCCATATCATACCCCCAGCTGTTGTGGTAGAGCACTGAGACCGAAATCAGAGATCTTGATGTTTCCTTTACGGTCAACAAGAACGTTCTCAGGCTGTAACAGTCGAGAAAACAGAAAATGGTAAAGTGGACATTTCACTATAAGATTAATGCAACAAAATTAAGAGAAATGAAAAGGCATCTTGTACCTTGAGATCTCTATGGTAGACACCCTTTTCATGGCAGTAGCTCACACCATCAATCAGCTGCTGAAAAAGCCTCCTCCCCTCTTCTTCAGAGAGTTTTCCCTTAACAGCCTTTTAAGTTGCAGCAAAGGAAACAAACATGAGCATCAGACCGTATCTGACAAGACGTTCATTTTGAAAAGGAGTAAAAAGGACTGCTGGAAAGAAACAGAGTGTTAAACTTCGAGTGCTTACAATCCTGTCAAACAGTTCACCGCCATTGACAAACTCGAGCACCATGTAAATCTTGGTCTTGCTAGCAGCAACCTGATTCAGGAGTCAAAATCACATGATTAAGATTCGAAATACCCTTTAAAAAACTTGCATATTTACGTGATCGAACAATACATCCTATTATATTAAACAGACATGGGCGTGAATCAGGAAACATTATAAAATTTTGGAGGATCCTTTCGTTTTCAGAGAAAATAAAATCAGTGCGTGCATGTCAGCCGGATAAGGACGGAGCAACTGCATTCTGCTACTAGTCGGCACTGGATGCAGCCATTGATTGCAACACATGCAATCTTTAGCTAGGCCGTTGCAATCCAAAATAAGTAACCTTAGCATTATTGATCATGCTCGGATACTCTGTATCATCGTTTCCTGGAAAGATGACTGTTGTATCAAGATACTTACTAAAATGATAAGCATTTGTTGGTGTTCGTGGCCAGAGTCCTCGAAGGAAAAGAAGTGTTCGTGGCCACAGGATTGGACACAGTGCGCGGGTAGGGACCCAAGAGGACCAGAGGCACCCGGTTCTTTCTTGTGCGGATAAGTGGAGGACCCACACCATGGACAATATGACATGGTACATCGAGTCCACGGGGGTCATCTTTGGCTAGGAGCGAAAGGTCAGTGGGGCTACACTCCTGCTCCAGCGTGGCATGGAGCCGAAGCACGGAGGCTTCTGCGGGCCCCACACAACTGCATGTGCGGGAAGAACGCACCATACATAACTGAACTGCTCAACACGTTTCTAGCTCGAGCCCGTTTGGTTTAAGATTTTAACGAGATCGCAAGCTTAATGTGCCAAGTGAGATCATGAAGGTCATGTAGCATATAACAGTATGTGAAAAAGACCAAGTGATGACTCCAATGGACGAACATCAGCTAAAAGATTATTTGATATCCAAATATCTACCGATGTCTACTAGCGCAAGATTACCATAATCGATCAGCTCTCGGGTAGTAGTTAATTTCCTCGTTTTGTTTTTTCTACTCAAATGACTCCACAAACGTATCGAATATCAAACTTGATTCTCCAATAATCAGTAATAATTGCAGTGAAATAAATGAGTGGAAACAGAAATAAATGGAAATGGAGAAGAAATGGAGAGACGGAGACGGACCTCGTGCAGGCGGACGACGTTGGGGTGCTTGAGCAGCTTCAGCGTCGCGATCTCCCGCCGTATCTGCGCCACCCCACCCGCCGGAGCCAAGGAAGACGACCGGCCAGTCAGTCAGTCTCGATCGATTCACTTGTACTAATTGAGTAATTAACAGGAGAAAGGGAACGATCGGGTAGCTACCTGGTCGTCGATGTGGAGGGAGAGGATCCTGGCGCGGTCGAGGATCTTGACGGCGAAGTGGGCGCCGGTGCCGCGGTGGCGCGCCTGCTTCACCTTCCCGAAGTTGCCTTCCCCGACCGTCCGCCCCATCTCGTACGCGCCCAGCAGCCCAACACCGCGGCGCCCTCCTGCTCCCATCTCCGCGCCGCCGCTCACCATCTCGGCGATGGAGTGGACCAGCAAGCACCAAGCAGTGCGCGATCGAGCTCGAGATTCCCGCGGGCTCAAGAGTCAGAATCGATGGGGAGTGCCAGTGGTGGGTGCATGTGCGCGCGCGTCCCTATCCGCTTGCTGTTGGATTCTTCCGCTTGATTCGAATCTGCGAGCGGACTAGCGAAGCGGGCGGGTCGGAGAAGAAAGGGAGTTGCGAAGAAACGGAGGCTCGTATTTATAGCGCTTCCCGCACTAGTATCTCTGACTGACAGTCTCATCAGCCGGCCCTTTGCTCCCTCATCCAATCCAATCCAATCCAATCCAACAATAAAACTCTCTGCAGCTCAAAAAGGAAAAAAAAAAGAAACTCTGCAGGTTTTGCACATATTTGTTGTGTATTCCCCCGGACACTGATGTCATGGACATGATCCTCCGAGTTCATTCGTTTTTCAAATAGTACATAGGAATTTCCTCTCAGATCGTTTGTTTGGAGGAATCAGAATCAAGCGTCCTTCACTATTTCGACATAAAATTTCTGCATAAAATATGTTGCGTAGTATGTCAAAAAAGTGATTTCTATACTACTACCACGCCTAATATCTTATCTTATATTTACTAATTAGAGACTTCTTTTGAGGCCTTCACGTTAATCGGAAGAACATGTTAGAAATTCTCAAAAAAAACAAAACATCTAGCCGTACAAATTAAAGTAAGATACAATTTTCTCTTTATTAATATAGCGATCTGCCACTAAATTTCAGACAAACATTGCTTACCCGTACGCATGCACAGGTTGAAAAACTAGTATTGTGAACAACGATGATGTAGCCGTACCAAATTCCCGTGTGTCGCAGTCCGAGAGAACGACGCCGGCCGACGTCACCGACAGTGCCGGCCAACAGTCAAGGCCCATCGCTGGCCCACCCGCCACGTGGTCCAACCGGGTTGCTCCGAGCGGGCCTGCCTGTACCCGCGGGCGGAGGAAAACAAACCGCGGTAGTTCCGCTCCACTCCACCGGCGAAACTTCTCCACTCGTGTGCGCCGCGAACTTCTCACCGTACCCGGAGTCCGGAGACATTACCATGCTGCCCCTCCGTTACATTCCGAAGCCTTCGCTGCAAAGGGGCAGTTTAGGGAGACGAAATGGTGTGGCTGAGGATGATTATCCTAGGATAAGAACGGGTGCATCAGTGCATGCATGGAAAGGGCAACGCTGATGAAAAGACAAAGATGCTGGTTTACAGGTCGACGCAAGAAGAAGCACTTGGCCATGCACCTGTTCACCTGAGAGCTACTGCTACTAGTTGCATGTGCCTTTTATTTTTCCTGATCTGGTGGGCCCGATGGCCACTACTTTTGTTCAAAGGGGCCGGTGATCTCACGAGTAATCCACTCCTAGTCCTGCCACTTGTTGTCTCCAGAGGGCGATTAGTTTGTAAGTAGTGGCCCGGGGTACAAGTGGTGTGGCTAATTGGTCGCCACATTGGGCTTGCTCTGTCTCGAGGTCATAGGCGTCACTCGTACTAGAATTTGGAATCTTGACACAGCAAGAACACTACTTTTGAACCAGCGTCGTCGGCACGTATTGTCTGTCATTCTAATTCTTTACGTGCAGACAGAGTGACGCCTTTGGCATGCTTACAAATTCATCCAAATAGTTAACGCTTATTCACCGACCATATGTGGAGAGTCGCCGCCTACTTCTAGAAAGCAAAGATGAAAAGTCTGTTGATAAGATAAGCTAATGACATTATATGTCAACCCGTCCAAGACAGCCTAGTTCCACATCATGAGGCGCGACTGACAGATTAAGGGTTTGTTGGGACTGATGATGGATCATATATTTCATCCACATATCAAGTAAAACATAGAATGACAGACAATGAAATCACATGAAAAAATATTTCATCCACATGAGGAATGGAGAGTCGTCGCACCAGAAAAACATAGAGTGGTCACATGACAAAAAAAAAAGTAATCTCATCAAGGATCAAATCATGCCTCAAACAAAACAAGCCTGGTGATAATGTAAACGCCGCTTGGGTACAAAAATGTTGGCTCATGTATATGTACGCTTCACCCTCTTTATAGAGTCACAACTTGTATAGATAACATTTGCCCTAAAAAATCTTGTATCGATAACAGTTCGAAAAAAAACTTGTATAGATAACAGTTTGAAAAAAAAAAACTTATATAGGTAACATTCACTTCAATAGTCACAATGAAATAAATTCGTACCTACTTTTATTTGTCCAGGGACGAAGCGGAACTGTTTAGCTACTTGGGAGCTAAGGGCGCCACAGACTTAAGATACGTTTATCGCTGCCTGCCCACAGACTTATTCGTCGCTGATCACCGTTGTTAGACTTAATTCATATATTAACTCGCCGACCTCTGGATTACGACGACGATCGGGACGGGACAATACGTTCATCGCTGCTTGCCCACACACTTGTTCGTTGCTGATCACTGTTGTTAGCATTAAACAAGATTGACAGGATATGATGTCCAGCGGGCACGTGCACCTACCGGACTTTCTTCACTGGCCGGAAGGTACGTAGGTTCGGATCGCATATGTGGCTTCGGTTAGGATCAGGTCTAGCTATGGAAGATCAATCCATTCGAGAAATTAATCGCATTTTTCATGACGTTTCTTTCGAGCTTTCATTGCTTGATGTATCAGACAGCGATCTTGCCCAGGAGATTTTTATCACCTGATCGATTGCTGGACATGGCTCCTACGTGTACGTTCAGACGCCTCTGTAGTCTCATTGCAATTAATGAAGCACGAGCTGTGATCTGTACTACTCCTTTCGTCCTAAAATAGTTGTCATTGGACATTATATTTGACTATTCGTCTTATTCAAAAAAATATATAAATATAAAAATAAATATGCTATGATTAAAATATAGTCAATAATAAACAAATTATAAAAAAATAAATAAGATTTGTATAAAAAATTTGAATAAGACGAGCGGTCAAAAAAATCAACAGTGACAACTAAAAAGTGACAGAGGGGTGTATGCGGGGCTAGATTGACCCGTCAGTGTGGCAACTGACAACCTAGCTATGATCCGTCGACCAGCCTGATGAGCCTGTTGAGTCCTCCTGTAGTCCTGCTGCAAACACGACTCGATCTGCCGCAGTCCATAAACTTGCCAGCATGTCTCTGCATTTTCAGATGGAGGTGGCTCATCTGCTGTCTTCGACCGGCATAAACTGAATAGAACAGTGCCTGTTGATCTGTACAAGGTTTGAGATGTCTCGTTACTTCTTGCTTTGTCAAGCACGAGTACTCACTCGATTGAAGAGTGAGAAAAACAGAGCAAGTTTATGGTACTCCTCGGCTAAAGCATATAAAATCATGATGGGACACATACAAGTTCATCCAGCTTTTAAGTGGTTATGGAAGAGCTCTTGTCAACCTAAACATAAGGTATTTTTCTGGTTGTGGCTAAAAGATAGGTTGAACACAAGTGGATTACTTGGAAGGAAAAATAGAGTGCTGGACTCATACACCTGTGATCTATGCATCCTTCAACGGGAAGAAACATTGCTTCACTTGTTGTTTGTAAGGTGTAATTTCGCAAGAGCTTGCTGGAGTGCCATTTGGGATAAATATTCCAAGACATATGACAAATGAGCGGATAGTAGCGGAATTGAGAAGGAACCTACAAGTCTCTTTCTAGATGGACATAGTAATCCTGATGTGCTGGAGCATTTGGGTATCTAGGAACAAATGGGTCTTTGAGAATATAGCACCAGAAGTGGAGAACTGTGTTGAATACTTTTTCAAGAAACTTGCCATGGTTGATCTCAGAGCAAGGGCAAGACTAAGACATCAACTTCAAGAATGGATAAAAGATGGAGGCCATGATCTGTTATAGTTTTAGTTTTTCGCTTTTGTTTTCTTTTTAGTTTGTTTTAATACTGTACTTCTTTCTTTTTATTATAATAAATAACCTGTAGGGGATTTTCCCCTCCAGTTTTGTCGAAAAAAGAAAAACAGAGCAGCAGCAGCTACTCCCTCCGGAATGTTTTTCTTAACATTATTAGGACATGATCACTTGTTCAAAATTGAACTAACGACCATGTGGTCAACACCTTTGTCTTATATCAATATTATTCGTCCGTAGGTAGCTAGTACAGTAGCACGTATAATTCACCGAAGGATTTCTTGGAGAGTTACATGCATATATCGATCGACCAGACGGATGAGTTTCTGAGCTGTACAGAATTGATGACGTTCCATCAGTGCAGTGTACAGTTGTCTAAGGACGCGTTCGGAGTTTTAGAAGGACAAATTTAGAGGGGTTTAAACAAAATTTTTTTTGTCTTAAACAAAGTTTAATTACAAAACTAACTGCAGAACCTCCGGTCTAAATCGCGAGACGAATCTAATGAAGATAGTTAAGCCATGATCAGACGATGGTTACTGTAACATTACTGTAGCAAAAAATAGATTAATTAGACTCATTAGATTCATCTCGCAAAGATGTACCCATCTGTAAAAAAGTTTTGTCATTAGACTTTATTTAGTACTCTTAAATAATAAGATTCTCTTTAGTGCTAAAGTTTAGACTAAAGCATATAAAATCATGATGGGACACATACAAGTTCATCCAGCTTTTAAGTGGTTATGGAAGAGCTCTTGTCAACCTAAACATAAGGTATTTTTCTGGTTGTGGCTAAAAGATAGGTTGAACACAAGTGGATTACTTGGAAGGAAAAATAGAGTGCTGGACTCATACACCTGTGATCTATGCATCCTTCAACGGGAAGAAACATTGCTTCACTTGTTGTTTGTAAGGTGTAATTTCGCAAGAGCTTGCTGGAGTGCCATTTGGGATAAATATTCCAAGACATATGACAAATGAGCGGATAGTAGCGGAATTGAGAAGGAACCTACAAGTCTCTTTCTAGATGGACATAGTAATCCTGATGTGCTGGAGCATTTGGGTATCTAGGAACAAATGGGTCTTTGAGAATATAGCACCAGAAGTGGAGAACTGTGTTGAATACTTTTTCAAGAAACTTGCCATGGTTGATCTCAGAGCAAGGGCAAGACTAAGACATCAACTTCAAGAATGGATAAAAGATGGAGGCCATGATCTGTTATAGTTTTAGTTTTTCGCTTTTGTTTTCTTTTTAGTTTGTTTTAATACTGTACTTCTTTCTTTTTATTATAATAAATAACCTGTAGGGGATTTTCCCCTCCAGTTTTGTCGAAAAAAGAAAAACAGAGCAGCAGCAGCTACTCCCTCCGGAATGTTTTTCTTAACATTATTAGGACATGATCACTTGTTCAAAATTGAACTAACGACCATGTGGTCAACACCTTTGTCTTATATCAATATTATTCGTCCGTAGGTAGCTAGTACAGTAGCACGTATAATTCACCGAAGGATTTCTTGGAGAGTTACATGCATATATCGATCGACCAGACGGATGAGTTTCTGAGCTGTACAGAATTGATGACGTTCCATCAGTGCAGTGTACAGTTGTCTAAGGACGCGTTCGGAGTTTTAGAAGGACAAATTTAGAGGGGTTTAAACAAAATTTTTTTTGTCTTAAACAAAGTTTAATTACAAAACTAACTGCAGAACCTCCGGTCTAAATCGCGAGACGAATCTAATGAAGATAGTTAAGCCATGATCAGACGATGGTTACTGTAACATTACTGTAGCAAAAAATAGATTAATTAGACTCATTAGATTCATCTCGCAAAGATGTACCCATCTGTAAAAAAGTTTTGTCATTAGACTTTATTTAGTACTCTTAAATAATAAGATTCTCTTTAGTGCTAAAGTTTAGAGGGGTCTAAATGGATGCAACGAACGCGTCCTAAGAGTAAGCCCAGTAAACTTCGGTAAGACAAGCTAACTAGGCATGAGACAAGCATGAAACACCACTTCATACAACAAACTTGTCTCCTGATATTAATATTTTATTTGTTTCTGGCCCCACATTACACCGGCATCATTCTTTTATCTTTTATTAAAGTCTGCCTTAGTTGTTGTCTCTGCCATCAGTTCATGCGACCCCACACATTCTCCTATGCGACGGTCGCCGGCTGAAGCAACAAGCGCACCCAAGATTCCTTTCTCTCTCATCCAGTTCAGCTTTGGTCATGATGTGTTGGTCGTTAACTCGTTACGACCCTTATTGAACCTACTCTTAAAAGGCCATGATGTGGCGTAGGATGGTGGTGGCCCCCACTACTCTTTAGTGGCAAGCAAGGATTTTGGCCAATAGCAATACGACAATGCGTTTTCGCCGCCTTCGGGCCGGCAGCGAGCGAGACGCGCGCTCTCTTCTCTTTCTTTCTTTCTCTCTGACACGTATGATTTCGCCAGCTTCTCCGCCCATTGTTATTTTTTTTATAAAGAAAAATTTTATTTTGAGGTGAAATAATATTCTAACTTCTGCACAATGAAGATACATTTAGCCTTTACATCCAAACAATCAGATGAGCCGATACAAATCAACTTAAAACACCTAAAAAAATATAAACTCTATCATCTAGCTCAGCCCCTCCGAAGTCCTATGGTGCCAATCAAAACAATATTGTTACAGCTAGATCTTCATCCTCCAAAGAAATCATCTCTCTGTAGATATGTTGTCACCGCCTAAATAATACTTGCATTACTTACATCCGAAATTCGGTAGGCAAGGTTGTGCGGAGGTTAGACACCTCCTCGCGCCCACACGCGACGCTCTCGCTGCACGGTCTTCAGTCATACACAAGAAAGAAGTCATATTGTGCGAAGGTGAAGCACCTCCCTGCGCTCCACGCGATGCTTTCGCTGCACCTACTTCCAACATTGAAACAATCTTAGAGGAAGCCTTTCATTCCAGAACCAATTCACGGGAAACAAGTCTGAAAAGTCAGCAAACAACTACGCTCATGGCATTAGTGGCCTCTCTCGAACAAGCGAAGATTTAGCCACTACAGGCCAAATGTTGTCGCAGACTCCAAAAGAATTGCTTCACCATTACTTCACGATATTGACCACCAAAATGACTCATAGATTGCATAGATAAATTACCCACATACAGACCTTGACATCGGAGAAATTAAACGAACTTCGTCTTCTCCATCGGGAAGAATCCATGAACGATGCAAAAAACCACCCTATATTGTCTCTGATCTGCATCCCTCTTGATTTTCCATCGCATCGACAACCATTCAGCACGTACAACATCAGAGCCACCACCCACGAGCCTTCGTAAGACTATGTGGGCACGGAAGACACCCGTTGCCACGCATCTTGCCAACACGGCAGCTCGCCAAGGCAGGCTGGATCATCCAACTTGCCTCCATCCAGATGATCGAGGACCCAGGTTGGAGACCTCACCCCCAGACAGAACCAGTCTGCCGCCAAGCCCAATAGTTGACCGAACCTGATGACGACGAACGACGAAGCAACCGACGAGGATCGCACGGCCGCAAAACAGATCGACATGGTGTAGAGAAAGCACCAACCAGGGCGCACCTCGGATCCACGACGTGATCAGGATTGACAGCCGCCGCCATTGCGCGTCGAATTTTGCCACCATGGATGCGTGATCCCAAAAACGAGGAGGGGAAAATGGCCCCGCCGCCGCCGTCCTCGCCGCCGCGCAGGTTGCGTTGCGCCGACCGGCTCCAGCGTCGGCGAGGTGAGTGGAGAGAGGAGAAGGGTCGAGTGATGCCGCCCGTGTCGCCTTAAGGGCGACGCGGGGGCATGCAGATTTAAATACTCAAAGTTTTATTTTTTGAAGGTCAACGGGGGATCTTGCCATCCCCACCTGAATTCCATTAAAATTAATGGCAGCCCAGTAGGCTCAAAAGTCATTTACATGATGTGGGGTTTAAGGAAAAGAGAGAGCTGTGTATGGCTACATATTTACACGAAAGAACTTACACCATGCGTCCGAGACGCTATAATCATCAGGAGGCAATTGACACCGCCATAGGAATGCTTCATCTTTGCAAGCTCGCAGTAGTCTATCGACGGACTGTGTTTCGTGGCGGAATACCATCTCATTTCTGTGCTTCCAGAGAAGCCAGCAACAGAGCTGCACGAAGAAGTCAAACTGCTTGGCGGGGATGGACGATGGGCGTTGCAGTTCCCATGCTCGACGGATTGAAATGGTTGCAGGAGGAGAAAACCCCACAGCAGTCCAGAACGCTTTGGCAAAGCTGCATTCAAACATGATGTGGTTAGGGGTCTCTGATGCCTCGCTGCACAGTTCACAGACATCATTCGGCACAATCTTTTTGTAGACGAGGTTGGACCTTGATGGAATTCTTTCCTGAACAAGCAACCAGCTGAAGAACTGTACCCACGGGGGTGATTTGTTTTTCCACACGAACTTGGCAAAGTCACAAGGAGAGCTTGTGCCAGCGACAAGCATTTTATAAATAGGCCTGGCACACAGCTTGTTCTCCTTGTTGATGAAGGGGCTGAGACGTTTGTCCGGCTCGTGCGAGAGCGTGACATTCTGAATTACTGGCAGCAGCTGTTGCAGTTCTTCTGTGGCAGCCCGAGTGAGTAGTGGCACGAGCTGACCATGGATCCCCTCTGCTAGTACATTTGCAACTGACGCCTCGACCTTCTTGACGTGGCTATATAATGCAGGGAAAAGTTCGCTAACACGACCATGAGGTAGCCAAGCATCGCTCCAAAATGATGTTGTCTGCCCATCACCTAGTGAGACTGTTGTTATGTCTTGGTAGGCAGAGTGCAAGTTCCTGATACCTTCCCAGTGCTCACCGGCCAGATTACCATCCATAGAGACAATGTCCCCATTCTCCCGTACCCATGCGGCCCAAGAAGATTCTCCCGGCGAATATAATCGATGTATGAGTTTTAGAAGTAGGCATCGGTTCTGAATCAGCAAGTCTTTGATCCCCAAGCCGCGCAGCTCTTTTGGTTGTGTGACTTGTTCCCACACGATGAGGCAGTCCGATCCACTGCACTTGTCGTCTCCTGCCCACAAAAATGCACGCCGCCTTGAGTCCATTGGTGTGATCACCCCGAGAGCAAGGAGCATCGCCATCATGATGTATGTGGGTATGCTGTCCAGAACAGAGTTGACCAAGATTGATCTGGCTTGAATGTTCAGCAAGGCCGCCTTCCAACCTGCTAGGTACCTATCCACTGCTGCAATGATGGGGGCGAAGGCCGTTAGTCGAAGTTTCTCGTTTGAAAGGGGTAAACCTAAATAGGTTTGTGGGAACCCTTCCTTTCGGCAGCCCAAGATAGAAACCAGGGATGGGACAACAGCTTCATCAACATGCATGGGCACCACCGTGCTTTTGGAGAAATTAATGTGCAGCCCAGTAGGAGCAGAAAAATTATCCAGTAATGTTTTCAATTTCTGAACATCGACCGCCTCTGCACGGAGTAAAACCAGTGTATCATTAGCGTACTGTAATATAGGGCAAGGTCGATCATCCAGTAATGGGTGCCTAACTCCTCCGTCATGTTGGATTAAGGTTTGTAGTACATCAGCCACTAACAGGAACAAGTATGGTGAGATGGGGTTGCCTTGGCGCAGGCCTTTTTTACATTGCAACCAGGGTCCGGGAACACCATTGACAAGTACTGCTGAACGTGAAGAGCTTAGCAAATTCCTGATCCATTCAATCATTTGTGTCGGGATCCCTCGGACAGAGAGAATTCTGAAAAGACTGTCCCAGTTCACAGTGTCAAAAGCCTTCGCAAAATCAAGTTTTAGGGCCTGTTTTGTTTTTTAGCTAGCCATTTGGAATATTACTGTTTAGTGTTGGAGTGTGTTTGGCCCATACAGAGGCCCATGTGTGTTGGATATATATACCCACCCATCTAGGGTTGGAGGAATCAATTCAGCTAGTATCCTAACTCTAACATGGTATCAGAGCAACCTCTCTCCCTCCCTACCCAACCCTAACCCTAGCCGCCGCCGCCGCCG
>LAPY01002744.1:2506-13191 GCA_000970635.1 Eragrostis tef
TGTCCGTGGCCGTCGCGGGCGGCGGCGCGTAGGGCGGCCCGGCGACGTTGTCGTACGGCGTCGAGGCGAGGTCGACCGCCGTGCAGTCGCCGTACCTCTGTTTCGTCTCAGCGGCATCTGCGACTCCTCTTCCCCTGCGATCAACAAGTTCACGACAAGCGGTGAGCACAGCCCCAACGCACCGTGACGCCATGGACGGCACAACACAAGGACTACGTTTACATGAGTAAGCACGCGGCATTGGCAATTGCAGGCACGTACCTTACGGGCAAGAGGTGGTGTGCTTCCACGGCCATGGCGGCGGTGTCAACGACCTCGATGGGCGGTGACGAAGCCTTGTTGTGATCACCTTGCTTGCTCGACTTCTCGGCGCCGAGAGAGACGACAATGACGTGGCCGCGTGCAGCTGCAGTCTTATTTATGGGGCTGCCTGGGTCGTTCAGTTTGGATCGATTCGATCCAGAGGTGCAAACAAAGATGCAACTGCACGAGATCGGTCAGCAATACAAGGCGGCTCCTTCTCTATTTCCGTTTCCTTTGCTTGGTTCTGCTGATCGATCGGATATATAATACTACCAACAAAAACAAAACAAATAGGAAAGGAATTTGTGATCAACTGAAAATTCGAGATGCAAGGGGGGCAGGCGTTGCGTTGCCACGCAAATCTCTGCCTTCTGGTACCACCCAGCTGGCCTGCCTTTTATTTTTCATCTTCTTCTTCTCCATCTCCGTGTCCAGGTGCTACGTCCGGCGCTTAACGTGCGCGCGAATCAAGCTTTACCTTTTCCGGAAACCGATCGCCGTCTTGCTGTTTTGGAGGCGGACAGCGGCGGCGGATCAACCTGGACTCCGCACCAATTTGATTTGATTGTCCAATCTCCGAGCATCTATCTATTCTTTGTTACTTGATGTTATGTTATTTTCATCTTGTTTTGCCACGACTGCATCTGCATGTATAATGTGAGAGTCCTTTGCTACTATATGTCCATGCAAGTAGTGTTAGCATGAATCGACGATATGATGGCAACACCCCGGCTGAATAGTTTGAATTGATCTTGTTTAGTTGCTACTAGCTATATCGTAGCGCGGCAACAATGATCTTTCCTCTTGTCTCACGAAAAAAACAAAAAAAAAAAACATAATGATCTCCTCTTTTCTTTTCTCTCTTTTCTCTGGAAGGCAGCATTGATCTCCGGTTGTTCTCTCCGAAGCAAATACGATCTGCAATCCAGGAGCTGGCAGCTGAGCCGTACCAACGGCATGAACCACCCAAAATTAATTAACGCAAATCTTTCATGACGATTACCCACTGCAGTTTCAATTTGTCACGTAATCCCCGAAACTTAGGACACGGTTTCGAATTAGGAACTTCCTTCCACTTTGTATTATGCAGGAGACTTGGAAGTAATAAAACTACTTAATCTCCTATGAAATGAAATTTCCGAATTTGAAACGTACAACCGCGTGCTGGCCCTGACCAAACCAAATCCCTTTTGCTACATCTGTTGATTACTTTGGCGCCAAGAGATAACGCGAACAGGTCCCGATTGTTGCTCTTGCTTCGTGTACTCCGGTGCTAAACTAACCTGCCTTACACGACGGGAAAACACGGAATCTGCCATGACACGCGGGCCCGAACGTTTCCCATTTTATTAGCGGTAACGGCTTCGCTGCAGCTATGGGCCCAGTTCCCGTGTCTCCTCGTGATGGGCTGGGTTTCTTGCGATGGGGAGCCCCGCATCGCCTCGGGTTACCTTCAGGCCCACCCGGAAACTGGATCGCGACTAATAATCGCGATCCAAATTCCGGGTTCCATCTGACCGCTTTGCTGCAACGATGGGCCTAGATCCCGTGTTCCCTCGTAATGGGCTGGGCTGCTTGCGGTTGAGAGCCCCACATCGCATCGAGCTTTCGTCAGGCCCACCCGGAAACTGGATCGCGACTAATGATCGCGATCCAAATTCCGGGTTCCATCTGATTTCTGACCGCTTTGCTGCAACGATGGGCCCAAATCCCGTGTTCCCTCGTGATGGGCTAGGCTGCTAGCGGTAGGGAACCCCGCATCGCATCAAGTCACCGTCAGGCCCACCAGGAAACTGGATCGCGATCCAAGTCCGGGTTCCCACTCACCGTGCGATCCGTTTGAAGTGGCCCAGGTACGCACCCGCGCGGGCAGCCCACACAATTTTACACGGAGACCCTCGAGTTACCGTCTGTTGCCATCAGGGATCCCCGCCCGGCGATTGGATCGCGATTATGCAAACTTCCGTCCTCCCCCGGCGACCGTGCGATCCAACATTGGCGGCTCAGGTCGGCGGTTTACAGCGGTTTGACAGGCGCTACCCCGGGAGCAAGAAGCCACGAACCCTTCGAGCTTGAATGGAGCACGGAGAAGCCCTCCGAGCGGCGACAGCATCAGATGCTTTATCAATTATCGTTGGGGATGGTCAATGGAGCCTTTTAGCATCATCAGTACGCATTATGAATCTTCCTTTCTTTAGCGAAAAAGATAAAGGAAAGAATATACCGATGTCCTTTCTATACAGGTAGGCGCTAACTATATAGCCAAATCTTCTATCTTTGCGCGCTTCTTCTTCTTCTTCCTTTTTTTTTTTGGTAAATACTTTATTTATTTATTTTCAAAAGGAATGTTCCTATGGTGACACCATGAACATGGAGTGACCAAACAGGACATTCATTTCTTTGCGTATAGTACTATTTTCAGCGCCACTCGATGCAGCACCCACATCATATTAGTAGTCTGACTGCAACCACATCATATTGTATCAAAAAGTGTGGCCCAACCCCACCTACAGGATTCTTTTGACTTTCTACTCCTCTGACTGCAACAAACGGTAAGCAATCCAGTACTAATATTCAGTAATCAAGCTCTGACTGAATACGTATTAGCCACCTTCCGCTGAAGAGAGAAAACTGACAGAGTGGAGGGGAGCAAGAACAAGGCGAGGATGAAATTCAGATGTACTAGTATACTATTGTCTCGGAGATTGTAGTCTTCATCAGTTGATTTCTTTTACTTTAATTATTACGCTATTTCTATTAATTTCTCGTATGTGTCACACGTGTGCGGTCGCTGCGAATGTAAGCGTCCGACTCATGTACACCATTTCCGATCCCGTCTCGTAGCTTCCATTCTCTTCTTCCCAATCGCGCCGCCGCCGCCGCCGTCACATACTCACCGCCAGTCACCTGTGCAGGAAGGCGCCTCCGGGCTCCAGCTGCCACCCCTTCTTGTCGGCTCCCTCGTTCTCGCTCGTCGCCCCTCGCCACTGCTGCTTCACGACTGCAACGGAGTTCTTTATTCGCTTCTTCTCGAGAGAAACTTGGTTATTCAACTTCGGAGCTTCTCTCAAGCATCCAGCCCACGGTGAGAAAGAAACTATCTATCTAGTATCTTTAATCGTATTTTGGTTCCGTTTGCACTCTAAAGAAAACTGCACAAATGTTCCTTTTTTTTCCGTCTGTGTTAAAAGTCCAGATTTGTACTGGCACTTTTTTTTTGAAGCAATGCAACTGGCACTTTAATTTATATACTAATATTGAAGGAAAAAATTGGAATGCTTGAATCAGGAATAAAAGGAAAAACTTTAAGCAAGGGCGGGGAAAGAAAGGCGAGTCCATGGAGGCTGCGGTGGTGAGCGCAGCGCACGGCGCCATGGCCTCCCTGCTTCGCAACCTCGGAGATTTGCTCACAGAGAAGTACAAGCTGCTCAAAGGAGTCAAGGGAGAGGTCATGTTCCTCAAAGCAGAGCTCGAGAGCATGCACGCATTCCTGAAGAAGATGTCAGATGTAGAGGACCTCGACGAGGAAGCCAAATGCTGGGTGAAGGAGATACGTGAGCTGTCCTACGACATCGACGACAGCGTCAACGAGTTCCTGCACCTTGCCGGATGCGACTCCGGCAGCAGCAAGCCACGCGGGTTCAAGGGATTCATTAACAGGGGCATGAGCTTGCTGACAACCATTAACACTCGCAACAAGGTCGCCAAAGAGTTCCGAGGACTCAAGAGCCGTGTCATGGAGGTCAGCGAGCGGCACAAGAGGTACAAGATTGATGACGCTGTCACAAGGATAAAGAACACAAACATCGATCTTCGCTTGATGGCACTCTATGCAGAGACGGCCGGCCTTGTGGGCATTGACAAGCCAAGAGATGAATTGATTCTTTGGATGGATGGAGAGGGTGTGTCTGCAAATCAGTTAAAGATGCTCTCTATTGTGGGATTTGGAGGTCTTGGAAAAACTACACTTGCAAATCAGATATATCGAAAGCTGCAGGGTCAGTTCCAGTGCCAAGCTTCTGTTTCTGTGTCCCAGAAACCAAACATCAGGAGGATTATGAGAACTATACTATCAAGGTTGGCGTTGCAGTCCTTGAGGACCCTAACAGGGAAATATGTGAAGAGTCTTACTTGATTACTGTACTGCGAGAATTCCTCTGGAGCAATAGGTAAGCCAGTCATGAAATAATTGTGCCCCAGACTCCTTTTTTAAGCTATTCTTATTTAACTTGCTAGTATTCTGTAGGAAATATTTTGGTGTCTCTGTTTTAATCCTTTAGACCTTGTTTGATTTCTTCATCATTCTTGTATGCATAGATCTCAAGACCGGATGTTTATTAGTACAACTAATTAGCTCAGAAATGACATGGCTTCAGTTCTACAGTCATGTATTTATCAAGTCCTTCAACTATGAATTTAACTCAAGTAACATAGCCAATTTTATAGTGAATAGATTTTCTTTCTTTTCTTGTTGTTTTAGAACCTTTACTGAGCTAGTTTCATGTAATTTTCCCTTTACTGCTTCTTATGCCCCATATTAACTTATTTGACAGGTATCTTATTGTTATTGATGAGATATAGGACGCTGCTACATGGTATGTTATTCGATGCGTTTTTCCAGAAAACAGGAGTGGTAGCAGAGTACTAACAACTACAAGAATTGAGAGTGTGGCCAGAGCCTGCTGCACTGATCACTGTGGATATGTTTATAAGATGCAGCCACTTAGTGAACAAAACTCAAGAAGGTTATTTTTCAAAAGAGTATTTGGTCCAGAGGGAGCTTGTCCTCCATATTTGGAAGAACTATCTCTTGCAATTTTGAAGAAGTGCGGTGGTTTGCCACTTGCGATTATCACGACATCTAGCTTTCTTGCCACTCAACCAAACAATTTAAAGGAGCAATGGGAGTATGTACGGAACTCTCTGGGTTCTAACTTTGAAGGGAACCCAAGCTTGGAAGGCATGAGGCATATATTGAACCTCAGTTACATAAATCTTCCTCATTATTTGAAGTCTTGCATGCTGCATCTAGGCATTTATCCAGAGGATTACAGAATCCACAAGAATGATGTGGCTAGGCAATGGGTAGCTGAAGGTTTTATAAGTAAATTTCATGGGACTGACCCTGAGGATGTTGCAAAGAGCTACTTTAATGAGCTCATTAACAGGAGTATGATTCAACCCATAGTTACAGACTATAACGGCGAGGTGATGTTTTGCAAGGTACATGATATGATGCTTGATCTTGTTCTACACAAGTCCAGACAAGATAATTTCACCACTGTCATAGATGATATTGGAGACATGGCAAGACAACACCACAAGATTCGCCGACTCTCCCTCCACTTGGATGTTACAACAAATGAGGGAGTAGTGGGACCCGTCCAGCTATCCCAAATACGAACATTGGCAAGATTTGGTGCCTCTTCATATTTGCCTCCTTTCCCGCTGTTCAAGCATCTCCGAGTTTTAAACAGTTGAATTAGGGTTCTGCTTCTCAGGGAAGATTCTTGACTTCACTGGAATATGTCATTTATTTCAATTAAGGTACTTAAAGATTCTAGGGAATGTTGTTCCTGTGATGTTGCCCAGTAAAATTGGTGGTCTGCTGCAGCTGGAAACATTTCACATAGAGACTGAAGTAACATCGTATAACGGAATATCACTTCGGGAGCTTCCATCAGATATTGTTGATATGAGCCAATTATTGCATATGATTGTTCCAGAATGGAAAATGTTTCCTGATGGTATTGGAAACATGAAATCCTTGCGCACTCTAGGCTGCATTGATTTGGGCATGATCTCACCCGGCAATATCAAGGGACTTGGAGAACTGACTAACTTGACAAATCTTGAAATTGGACGGTACTATGATGATGAAAATTCTATATCTGATGATCAAGTTGCGGAGAGAGCTAGGGAAGTTTTGCGCACCTGCCTCGAAAAACTCTGCAACCTAAAATATCTAGATATGGCTAGTTGTCCCTTCAGCG
Source organism: Eragrostis tef (assembly GCA_000970635.1). Classification (NCBI taxonomy): domain Eukaryota; kingdom Viridiplantae; phylum Streptophyta; class Magnoliopsida; order Poales; family Poaceae; genus Eragrostis; species Eragrostis tef. The sequence continues at coordinate 8,803 of LAPY01002744.1, forward strand.
CCTGCTTGGATGTACTGATCCCAATGCCTGCTTCTTGTGGCAATCTCCGGAGATTTCATGCTTATTTTTCCTGGTTTTCAAGGGTTCCTGGGTGGATTGGAAAACTTGTTCACCTCTCGGACCTTATGCTACATGTTAAGGAGGTGCTGAAGGATGATGTTGGGATACTGGCACAATTGCCCTCCCTTACCCACCTCAACTTGCATATTCGAGGAGCTCTTAAAGATAAGATCATCATCCGTGGAAGTGGATTCCCAGCTCTGCAGCAGTTTGAACTTGTCTGTAGCAGGATATCGTATCTGATGTTTGAGCCAGGGGCAATGGCCAAGCTTGAAAGCCTCTATCTGGTTTTTAGTGCGCAGGGATGGGACAGGAACGGCGCGCCACCTGCTGGCATTGAGCTCCTGTCAGGTTTGAAGGAAATCTCTGTTGACATCGAGTGCGCTGGTGTCGACGAATCTGACAGAAGAGCTGCAGAGTCGGCGTTGAGAAATGCCGTTGACATGCACCCAGGTCGTCCCACAGCCAACATAGTATGCCAGGCCTATGGATGGTTTGTGTTCGATGACGTTGAAGATGAGTGCAAGGGGCAGGAACACGGTGCAAGTGCCAGCACTTGAAGGTACTATACTATGCTAGATATGGTGTAACTTGTAAGCACTAGAATGTCACAAGAACCTGTTCCCTCCGTGCCCCGGCCAATTGTTTATGTTCCTTTCTGTTTATGTTCTCACCTCCATGTCTTCACGCATCACAATTCACATGTATGAGTAATGAGTTGCATTACGATTTCATTAAAAAGTAATGGGTATTGCTTGTATTCTTGACTGTTGTTGACAGGATCTCAGAGTCAACTGACAGCCATGCCAACTCTTCATACATGTATCAAAGAAATACCTGGAGAACTGGATGTAAGAGATACACTGGAGATGGATGAAACTGGAGAAAAAAAAGCTTTGTGTTTTTGTTCTCCAGGCGTGGCCGTGTGGGTTGGGACTCGTGTGTTTGCTGGAGTCAAGGGCCAGCCATACCAACACTTAGCTTTTGCACGAGCGGTTACCTCGAAATCTTACAGATCAAAACACGAATAGGCGAAAATGACACAAACCTACGAGTGCAATATAGGCTAACTAACCTGCCATGACACGACGGGAAACACAGGGAATCTGCCATGACACGCGGACCCGGACGTTTCCCATTTTAACGGTAACGGCTTTGCTGCAGCAATGGGCCAAGATCCCGTGTTTCCTCGTGACGGGCTGGGTTGCTTCCAGTGGGGCGCCCCGCATTGCATCGAGTCACCGTCAGGCCCACCTGGAAACTGGATCGCGACTAATGATCGCGATCCAAATTCCGGGTTCCACTTCCATCGGACCGCTTTGCTGCAACGATGGGCCCAAATCCCGGTTTCCCTCGTGATGGGCTAGGCTGCTAGCGGTAGGGAACCCCGTATCGCCTCGGGTTACCTTTAGGCCCACCCGGAAACTGGATCGCGGTTTACTTCCATCTGACCGCTTTGCTGCAACGATGGGCCCAAATCCCGTGTTCCCTCGTGATGGGCTAGGCTTCTTGCGGTAGGGAGCCCCGCATCGCAGCGAGTCCCCGTCAGGCCCAACCGGAAACTGGATCGCGACTAATGATCGCGATCCAAGTCCGGGTTCCCACTGACCGCGCGATCCATTTGAAGCGGCCCAGGTACGCACCCGCGCGTGCATCCCGCATCAATTGACACGGAGGCCCTCGATTTACCGTCTATTACCGTCAGAGATCCCCACCCGGCGATTGGATCCAAACTTCCTTCCTCTCGCCGACCGTGCGATCCAACATTGGCGGCTCAGATCCGCAACGGATCGCTGTTTGCAGAGGTTTTACGGGCGAGCCTCCTCGGATTAGCGGAGATAGGAGGAAGAAGCCCTGAACACTTCGAGCTTGAATGGAGGAGGGCAGGGCAAGGTCGCGCAGGACGCAACCTTTTCAAAAGGAATGCTCCTTTGATGACAATGACACCATGGACATGGAGTATAAGTACTATATTCAGCGCCGCTCGATGCAGCAACCACATCATATTGCATCGATGTGTGGCCCAACCCCAACCTAATGAATTCTTTTGACTTTCCCCTCCTCTGACTGCAACAAACAGTATGCAATCCAAAACCCATATTCAGTAATCAAACTCTTTTTTTAGACCTATTCAGTAATCAAACTCTAAAATGCTTACTGAAATATTAGACACCGTCCGCTGGATACAAGTCGCTACAACAATCTTGGCCCAAGCGCGAGCTTGGATGCAGCTCAGGCCTTCACCGTCATGGTGGGCCTGGAATGCTTGAAAAGCAAGATGAGAGCCCTGAAAAAAGGGAAATGATAATCCAGTGCATAAATCCAAAGTTGTTTCAGTGCCTCTAGGCTAAGCTGGAGACAGAAAGCTGCAGATTATCGTTCACATGCGCTGTCCATGTCACGATTCCGCTCCTTCATCTTCCATGAAAAAGCTGCATCAGACGCTTTATCAATTCTTGCTGGGACAGAGCATTATCAGCCAGCCATCAGCCCACATTATCATGCAGAACAAACACCGGGCGTTCTCTTTAGGGAAAACAAAGAATCCTCCATCTTTGCACTCTTTTATCGTGCCCAGTGCGGTAGTGTCTAGTGCCCTCACAAACACTCTTGCTTAGAGGTGCAAGTTCTCTGTTTTTTTTTTTTGGGCTATTAGATCGAACCAAAACTCTCTCAAATGGACTGAAAGACACCCTTCTTCTTCTTATGCTATTAGTAAGAAAAATGAGCTAATATGTTGACCCACGGCTACCTATTGGACGCCCACTTTGCATCTCCAATCTTGTTGTTTATCTCCTGAAAGAAGAGGTAGTAGATACATTTGTTCTTCTTATTATGCGCAACTCAGTCACGTTATACCCTTCTTCTTCTTATGCGCAACTCAGTCACGTTATACATTTGTTTGTTTTACACGATTCTTACAACGAATCTTGTTCCGACTTAAGCAAGGCATTGACAATCATACATGTGCCGTCCAAATCCTGACGAATCCTTGTTGTAATGTGCACGTACTTGATCATGACAGAGCGCCGATGCGGTGGCTGGCAAGGGATTATCTAGTACACTCGCCGACAATTCGGCCTGTTACACTTATATTTATCACCATAATAAACAACAATGTCATGTTGGTTTGTACACTAGCTAGGCTGATCCTAGTACGGCACATACAAAGTATGGGTATGTGGCAAAGTGACAGTGTGGCTTTGGTCATAATCAAACTTTAATTAGGCTGCTGCCACAGCTAACTTAGTATGTTTGCTTAATCACCACTCCTGCTTTCTGCCAAAGCTCAGAGAGCAAGTCAGGACTAATAGTTATAATTGCTACAGTAACAGGGTACATTACCTGTCGTGCCATGATATTTGCAATTAGCAAAGGACACAGCAACAGTACCAGGTACTAGCACGAGTGGCAGTGTTAAATAATTTGATAATCTTTGTTAATTGACTATGGGTGTCTGCCTGTCCATGTGTACTAGCCAGGACTCCGGTTAAGCGGTGTCGATCCAACCAGGACACTCCTAAAAGGTGCCTAACCCACGGTTCAAAACGCGAGCGCTCACTCACTGTTAACTCTCTGCTCCAATTTACATCAGAGAGGAGAAGCTCGGATCTATAAGTTGCATCGCGGTGTTAATTCTTTTGGACGTACTAGTATGCAAAGCCTTTTGTCTAGACACAAATATTGGCTTACATAAAAAGGTTAAAGAAATTTATTGGAAGGTAAGCTAGCGAGCCAGGCACTGAAGAAGATCTCGCAGGGAACATCACCATTGAAAAATGAGTTACTATTATACTTAATAGGGTTAATTTCCTGGTCTGCAGTAGTCAGTGCTACAGATCCAACGGGAACTGACCCAGCCGGCAGAACGTAAAATTTGTGAATCGGGAAACGCGAAGAAAGCACATGGTGAGTACTGTCAACGGTGGTGATTGCAATAATCGGGCTGTTCGGGTGTCCAATTTTTGACCCCTCGCTTGTCTCCTTCTACTGCCGCTGCCACTGTACTCATGTGCTGATGATGTTCCCCTCAGTTTTATGCCGGGGAGAGTTTCTATTCCGTGACAGCAAAATCTCTGCACTCAGATTCGTATTGAACTGGAAAGGAAACGCCGAGGTGTTCGTTTTCCCTCTCTAAACTTTAGACCCTCTAAAGTTAAAAAGAATCTTGTCATTTAGAGTACTAAATAAAGTTTAATTACAAAACTTTTTTACAGATAGACGTAAATTTATGAGATGAATCTAATAAGCCTAATTAATCTATGTTTTGGTACAGTAACCATCTTCTAATCATGGCTTAATTACCCTCATTAGATTCCTCTCGCGAAT
>LAPY01002745.1:12118-22548 GCA_000970635.1 Eragrostis tef
CCGACGGTGGAGGAGAGGCTACACAGGCTGCAGAAGCTGCTTCTCCGGGTTCGCGTCATCGTGGAGGAGGCAGAGGAGCGGCGCGTCACGAACCAGGCGATGTTGCATCAGCTGAACATGATGAGAAAGGAGATGTACAGGGGCTACTACACGCTTTACACCCTCAGGCGCCGTGCCGAGGAGGAAGGGGATGCCAAAGACCAAAACCAGTTGAGCCAATCTTTTACACCGTCCCAACTGAACTCTGCCAAACGTGTCCGTCTCTTGGGCAGCAGCAGTAGTTCGCATGAACAAGAGAAGCTCCAGCAAGTTGTTGCTTGCCTCGAGACCGCCGTTCAAGATGCGAGTGAGATGGTTGTGCTCCTTAGCGGATGCCCTCGTCTGTACAGGCAGCCGTACAGCATGTATTTGATCTTGGATAAGTGCATATTCGGTCGCCAGGTCGAGATGGAACACTTGGTCAGGTTCCTGTTGCAGGCAGAGGTCCCAGGTGACAAAAACCGTTCTGTTTTGCCAATCATTGGGCCCAGAAAAGTTGGGAAGAGCACCCTTGTCGAGCATGCCTGCAACGATGAGAGGGTGCGTGAACACTTCTCCCAAATTGTGTTCTTGAATGGAGGAAATCTTACAAGTGAAAACGTGGAGGCTTTTGGAGATGCTGCTGTGAACACTGTCTTCCATGGTGAAAGGGTACTGCTAATTGTTGAACTGGATGGGGATAGGTTTTCACGGAGATTGAACAGTGAGAACATTGATGAGGGGTTATGGCTAAGATTATACTCCACTTACATTCGCCAGATTCCGCGTGGCAGTAAAATCATTGTCACGAGTCGATCGGACAAGATTGCCAGCTTTGGAACCACATCGCCACTCAGACTACAGTATATTGACCAAGACGCGTTCTGGTACTTCTTCAAGGTGCGCTTGTTTGGAAGCACAGATGCTGACGAGCACCCGAAGCTGGCCGCCATAGCCATGGACATGGCAATCGAGTTGAACGGGTGCTTTCTGACGGCAAACATGTACCGTGAACTGCTAAGATCAAACGTCGATGCCCGATTCTGGAGCGCGGCACTTACAAACATGAAACAAGTGAAGCAGAAGAACCTGTTAGGTGGTGCACACCAAGTTGATATTTGGGAGGTAACTGATCCAGTGTATGTCCCTAGAGTGAACATGTCTGAAGATTTTGTAATTCTTGACGACTACGAAACAAGATCCGCACTTGACCACAGTACTGCAGTTACTACCATGACGGTGCAAGAGGTACTACTGGGAACTGCTAGGCCTCAAGGGAAATTTGACGTTCTAGCGTGGAGATCTCCAATACCACCTCATTTCAGCTACTTTTTTGGCTGCGAGGTACGGAAGAAGCCTCGGCGTACAATCTCAAGGAAGAAGAGGATTCTGAAGACTGCAAACTGAACATGTTATGTTTACTCGTAGTCAATGCAGACATGTAGACAAGAAACAAATATACTACCTAGCTTATACTTCTATGATTTTACTAGTGCGTATTTAATTTCGAAATATATTCATGATCTCCAGCTCATCTGTGGACCGTTCGTTAGTTTCAACTAATAAGCAGAGAAGATCCTTTGTTGGACTGTATTTCAGTTTTTTCTCCCTATCAAGTGCTATATGTACAGAGTAGTTCTGTAGATGGAGATAATTAAACGATGAAAATAAGTCGATGGGCAGTGTTTTGGATTTCAATTTGCTCACGTATAGTGCAATGATTTATTATCTGTCCTAATAACGTGCGCGCTGTGCGAAGGATAGCTATCTAGTATGATGAGATGCTAAAGTAATTTAGATATTAGATTTTTCAGTACTATGAAGTTACCACTAAGAGCAACCCTTAGCATATATTGATGACATTCTAACCTTGATATCTGCCTAGCACCAGTAATGGATGTACGTGATCTTACCAGTCTTCGCATCTAATCCACTACCTAACACCTGTCATATCCAATAGCACGAGCACTAACACAAGACAGTTAAGCATGAACAATAATTGAGGTTATCAACCTATCGTGACAGATGATGGAAAAGCAATCACATATCGTGCGCGAAAAGTAGTTGCAACTTTGTTTAGAGGACACAATCATCTACTTTCTCATTTTGTCTTACTACCACAAATGGGATATCTCTCTGTTTTTTAGGGACCGATGGGGGAGATACATCAGATATCATCGGGACAAAAATGGCAGACAGACAGGGCCCATAGGCTGCTCAAAGCTCAGATACGTGGGCCAGGAAAGTACTTCCAGCTCAATTTGGATTCGTCTTCAGGTCGCGGACAAAAAGAAAAAACAAAAAGAAAAAGAAAAATTACAAACATGCTTTTCTTGAATTATGTTGACAGCTTGAAAGATCCATTTCATATTATAGCATCTTAATACTCCTTGTTATATTTTCCAATATGTTAAGCATTCAGATTTTCCTTTCTTCAGGTTCAGCAAAAAGGCAACATGTCCTGCCAAAATTAAAAAAAATAGGCAGATGTTTAAATGTTTCAATTAAAAATGTGGCAGTAGAAAGAAGGGGGTGAGTGCTATAAGTGTGTTCCACCTCTTTACAACTCTATGAAAGATTGAATGCCTTGCGGGCATCACCTACGGATGCCTTGCGGGCAAGAGATAGACTGAACGCATATTGGCGCATCACCTATGGATCTAGGATCTAGCTAGATTCTGCTTCTTTAGAACTTGTTTTTATAGGAACACTATAGTCGGCTAAAGGAGACGTTAATGATTAGCATTATGATCAGAGGTTTTACCTCTAGAATTTACTAAATACAATGAAAAAAAAAACAAAACAATAATGAAAGATTACAACCCTGTTTAATTAGTAATGACTAGTGATTAAGCAGCTTCTGCTCTGACTTATGCCATACCAGAAGCAAATCTTGGAAACGGCTCAGGTCCAAAAGAACACTACAGAAGCCACTATCGAGTTGAATGCCAGCTTTGTTTTTTCATGGCTTCTCTCCCCCTTCCCTCAGATCCTCGCGTACCCATTAGATGAGCCGGAGCCAGAGACATTCTACTATAGAATCTTACGACTCCATTCTCATTAACGGTAGCACACTGCGATGGGCTCCTTAATTATGCGATGAACCTTTTTTTTTCGAATGAATATACAATGAACCTAGAGAGCAAGATTGGAGACTGATCTGAGTGGTTGGTAACAATTCTATGTCGAGTTTTTGCTGGAACCGGGAATATGTAGAGATTGTGGATTAAAAAGGGATCAAAGTTAGTTAAGTGGCCAACGAGCACAATTCCATTAGGATCATCTACACAAAACATCATGATTGTGTTTGTTTGGGTCGATCACACGTCGACACAATTTTGTAGGCAAAGTTGAGTGACAGAGTCGGCATGGAGTCTACACTAATGCTACTAGATGGCTACCGTAGGAATTGGAAGCCCCATTTTTAAAGCAAGAAAAGTTTAATCAAACTCTCTTGATTCTAGACATGCACGAGCACGATGGATCAAGATGTGAAATTGGGTGGAACGGTGGTTGACCTCCCACCGGATGCGTGTTAATTTATAGGTAGAAACAGCCTTTACCGTGGCTTACAAGAAAAGAAAGAAATTACAACAAAATGATCTCTACAAGTTTAACTACATGGTGATCAGTACAAATCTTAACAACCTGCTATACTTGATACACAAGTTAGCCACTACTTCTAGATATTTCAACACCCTCCCTCAATCTAAACTTATACAAGTTAAGATTGCGCTTAAAAGCTTCAAACAACCTTGTAGAAAGTGCTTTAGTAAACCCATCTGCTACTTGATCCTTTGATGAAATAAACCTCACATCAAGCAACTTCTGAGCAACCCTTTCACGAACAAAATGGAAATCAACTTCTACATGCTTTGTTCGTCGATGAAACACAGGATTGGCTGACAAGTTTGTACAGTAGCTCCAATATTATCGCACCACAAAATTGTTGCACGGGGCAACTGAATATCAAGTTCAGATAACAATGTCTGAACCCACATTACCTCTGCAGTTGCATTGGCCAACGACTTATACTCTGCTTCAGTACTAGAACGCGACACTGTTGCTTGCTTTCTAGCACTCCATGAGATGAGATTTGCTCCAACGAACACTGCAAAACCTCCAGTTGAACGCCTGTCATCTGGATCTCCTGCCCACAGTACTAGAACGCGACACTGTTGCTTGCTTTCGAGCACTTCATGAGATGAGATTGGCTCCAAAGTATACTGCAAAACCTCCGGTTGAACGCCTGTCATCTGGATCTCCTGCCCAGTCTGCATTAGAAAATGCAGAGACTGTCGTAGAACTGGACCTGCATATCTTCAGTCCTAATCCCAATGTACCACGCACATATCTGAGAATCCGCTTAACAGCAATCCAATGTAGTGATGTTAGTGAATGTAAAAACTGACATATCTTGTTAACAGCATGTGATAGATCAGGACGTGTAAGTGTCAAATATTGTAACGCTCCCACTATACTCCTGTACCTTGTTGAATCTTCAGGTCCAAGAGACACTCCTTCAGTGTGTGACAGCTTCTCAACAGTTGACATTGGTGTATCTGTACTTTTGCAGTTAAACATATTTGCCCTCTTTAGCACATCTGTTGCATACTTCTCCTGAGATAACAACAGTCCACCATCAGACTTCTTCACCTCAATTCCAAGGAAGTAATGCAAATCTCTCAGATCCTTGAGCGCAAATTCCTTTTCTAGATTCCTGAGCAGAGCTTGAGTAGCTTCCAAAGATGAGCTAGCAACTATGATGTCATCCACATAAACAAGAACAAATATGGTGACATTATTCTTGCTAAGAAAGAATAGTGAAGTATCAGCTTTTGATGCCTGAAACCCAAGACTCATCAACCTTGTACTTAATCATGAATACCAAGCCCGCGGCGCTTGTTTCAATCAATACCATGCCTTGTCAAGCTTGCAAACAAAGTGAGGTACTTTGGAGTCTTCATATCCCGGCGGCTGTCGCATATATACTTCTCCCTCTAAAATCCCATGCAAAAATGGATTTTGTACATCAAGCTGTCGAAGTGACCAGCCTCTTGAGACTGCAATTGACAGAACAAGTCGAATTGTTGCTGCTTTCACTACTGGACTGAACGTGTCCTCATAGTCAATTCCATAACGCTGTTTAAAACCCTTGGCTACCAATCTTGCCTTGTATCAATCAATTGATCCATCTGCCTTCCTCTTTATTTTGTAAACCCACTTACAGTCTATGAGATTCTTGCATGCCTGTGGAGGTACCAAGTGCCATGTTTTGTTCTTCATCAGAGCGTCAAATTCAACATCCATTGCCTTCTTCCATGATCCATTGGACAATGCTTCCTGTAGATCACAGGCCTCTCCTGTGGAGGCCAGCTGTCCATAACGCACCGTGCCATCAGTGCGTACTAGTGGCTTTTTAATCCCCTTGGATAATCTGGTGCCATGTCTAACTGGGGCCTGTTCTTGAACAGGCACGGCAACAGGAACTGCTTCAGGCGCAGCTGCAGGAACAGGGGCAACCGCAAGCACGACTACAGGAGCAACTTCCACAGCCGATCCAGCAACCCCTGCCGCACCGGATCCGGGTACCACAGCAGAGGGCTCGACGATCTGCGGAGCAGACCCAGCAGCCGCAGAAGATCCCGCGAGACTAGACGAGGACGCGCGCGCGCGGGTAGATGCTGTCGGGCTTGGCGCAGCACGCGAGGAGGATCCGGGTGGCAGACTGCCATCCGAGGTAGTTGGCGCCGCCGGATCAACGTGAGATTCCGTGCCGTCCGAGGTTGTCGGGGCCAGGGGAAGAAATCGATTTTTCTCACGATTTCGCCAACCGTTTTCTTCGCAATTGGAATCATTTGTGTCAGCATCATCTCCTGTATCAGTGACACCAGAACTAGACCTTAGATTAGTAGGGTTAGCATAAACATCAAAATCACGTTGATCATGCAATGTTTCGCCCCTTGGATCAAATGGTGTAGATGCTAAAAGCTGATCGGGTAGGAGCGAGATTTCTTTGCGAAGAAGAGCACCGGCATTAGGATGTATGGATCGGAAAGGGAACACATTTTCGTCAAAAATGACATCTCTAGAGATATAAACTCTCCCTGTCTTTACCTCTAGACATTTGTAGCCTTTATGAAAAGGACTATATCCAAGAAATACACATTGTGTAGATCGAAATTGGAGCTTTCTAGCATTGTAAGGTCTTAGGTTGGGCCAACATGCTCACCCAAAAACTCTAAGAGCGGAATAATCTGGTTTCTCCTTGAACAGCTTTTCCATAGGAGTAGATAACCCAATCACCTTGCTAGGTGATCTATTTATCAAGAATGCAGCGGAATAAAATGCCTCATCCCAGAATTTTAGAGGCATCGATGCGTGTGCAAGGAGAGATAAGCCTACTTTGACGATGTGTCTGTGCTTTCTCTCAGTGGATCTGTTTTGTTGGTGAGCATGTGGGCATGATACATGATGTGTGATTCCTATACGTTGAAAGAATGAGTTCAAACGTTGATACTCACCCTCCCCCCCCCTCCCCCCAATCTGTTTGGAGAGACAAAATTTTATGATTGAAGAAGTGTCGTTCGGCAAGGTTTTGAAAATCTTGGAATATTTGGAAAACCTCAGATTTTTCTTTGAGCATTATATCCAAGTGTATTTGCTATAGTCGTCAATGAAGCTAACATAATACTTCTTACGACCAACAGAAGTGGGAGCTGGACCCCAGACATCCTAAAACACCAATTGCAAAGGAAATTCAGAAACACTTGAAGATCGAGAATATGGCAATTGATGACTTTTAGCCTGTTGACAGGCATCACAAACCGACTCCTTATTCAATTCACTAGAAAAGGAAACATTATTGTTTCTAAGAACATGCTTGACTATCAAAGACGATGGATGGCCTAAACGAGCGTGCCATTGATCAACAGAAGGTTTGATGGTGCTAAAGCTTCTTCTACTAGAGTCGGTGGGGAAGGGCACCAAGGGGTAGAGTCCATCCTTACGTCTGCCGCGCAGAAGCACTCTCCTCGTGGCCTGATCCTTGATGTAAAAGAAAGTGGGATAAAATTCCATGAAGGCATTATTGTCGGATGGCTATGAGGGCTTATGAACAGAAACAAGACTCCTACTAGCGGTAGGAACATGCAGAGTGCATGGCTATGAGGGGTACGAATAATTGCATGACCAATATGATCAATGTTCATACCTGAACCTGACGCCGTGTGCACTTGATCACCACCAGTGTACTTGTCCCTCACGGAAATCTTCTCGAGGTCGCTGGTGATGTGGTCGGTGGCGACTGTGTCGCAGAGCCAGTTGGTGTCGACGCCGTAGGATGACACAGCTGCAGCCGCCGTCTTCTCGGCGCCCTTGAAGTCACGATCGAAGCGCTTCCAGCACCTGGTGACGTGGTGCCCACGCTTCTCACACAGCTGGCAGACGACGTCGGAACGCTTGCCGCCGCCCTGCCTCTGGTCGCCGCCTCCGCGGCCACGCACATCGCCGCACATGTCTCGGCGGTTCTGCATGCCGCCACGGCTTCCATCTCGCGGTGGACCACGTCCACCACTGCGCATCGTCGCATTCGCCTGCGGCCCGCCTTGCAGCAGATCAAGGCGCATCTCAAAGCTCAGCAGCTAAGAGTAAAGCTCGCTGAGGGAGATTGGTTCAACCCTCTTCGCGATCGAAGTGACAACGGGGTTGTACTCCGAGTCTAGCCTCGCAAGCACGTACGAGGTCAGCTCTTCATCATCAAGGAGCTTGCCAGCAGAGGCCATCTCCTCCGCAAACGCCCTCATCTTGCCGTAGTACTCAGTGATGGTGAGGGACCCCTTCTGCGTCAAGGGCAGCGCCATACGCGTGTTGATGGCACGCGCACAGGACTGCGAGGTGAAGGTTCCCTCGATCTCCTTCCAGACGTCGGCGACGGTGGTCAAGGAGGCAACTTGGGCCATGACATCGCACCCAAGCGAGGTCAGCAGGTAGGCGAGGACCTGCTGTTCAGCAGCGAGCCATTGGGTGAACTCAAGGTTCACCTCGGGCTCCTTGTTCTTCGCCTTGTGGGCGTCGCTCAGCGGGAGGAACTTCGCCGGCGCCTTGAGTGTCCCGGTCACATAGCCATCGAGCTGCGCACCTCGCATCGTGGCCATGACCTGGGCACGCCACATCGAGTGGTTTGCCTTGGTCAGCTTCTCCGTCACGGGCTGGCTCAGGAGCGCAGCGGCGGAGGAGAGCGCAGAGGACGAGTTCGCCATAGATGGGTTTGAGCAAGGCTTTGATACCATGTGAAATTGGGTGGAACGGTGGTTGACCTCCCACCGAATGCGTGTTAATTTATAGGTAGAAACAGCCTCTACCGTGGCTTACAAGAAAAAAAAGAAATTACAACAGAATGATCTCCACGAGTTTATCTACATGGTGATCAGTACAAATCCTAACAACCTGCTATACTTGATACACAAGTTAGCCACTACTTATAGATATTTCAGCACAAGACACCATGATTAATAATCGGATAGAGAGACTGTCTTTGATGGCATGAGGTTAACGGAAAAGTAATTTATTTTTTCAAATTCTTTTTACATGAATCACCATTAAGTTCCAGAATAATCTTAATGTGCGTAGATCATACGGCTTATATTGTATTGCAACAATTACTAGCGACCTATGATGCGAGAGTGGATTTTTTTTATATGTTACTTATACTAAAGACGGCGAAATAGTCTCTAGCACGATGAGAAAAGATGACTTCATCCCCAACACACTGACGAAGACGATTTTGGCTAAGACACACTGTTATTCCTCGTATCCTTGTCTGTGACACTATGAGCCATGAAAAGAATCGTTTTCAACAGTTTTATTTCAATACATAAAATACATTAGAATTTAATACTTTGCACAAAGATACACAGTCATATAGTCAATCAATATATTTTTGGATAGAGTTGTTTCTCAAGTGTTTGCATGTTTTTTGATGTTTTAAATATTTAATTTTGTGGAGAATACAATGCAAACAATTAAAAAATCTATCAAAAAGTACATTGATAGAGAATGCAACAATGTATCTTTGTACAATGTTTAAATTTCTAATATATTGTATGTATTGTTTCATGGATAAAGGTGTTGAAAATAATTGTTTCATGGCTCTTATAGCAATCATGTCCTCATGGAAGATACCACAAGAACGAAATGGGTAGAGAACTGACACGAGACAATTTGTCATCGCCTTTTCATTTGTCACAGTCAATCCATTCGTTCGCAATCATATCAAGTGGCATTGCACGGTTAAGTGTCCTTTACACACCAGTGCTGCTAGTTCCTATCGAGATAATGAAAATTGAAATAGACCTTGGAGAGCCATTTGGACCCAGAAATAAAATTGCAATGTATTGTAGCGACACAAAAGTTAAATCCGATGACTAGCTGAAAAGTTAACAGGATGTTAAACCGAGGATTTGATGGCACTTTATACAAAGTATCCATAAATATATGTAACTGAACGTATTAATCCAATATTATGAGCAGACAATGGTGTTGGGCAATGATAATATCACCACTAACAGTAAATAACTAAGAACATGGACCGAACATGGAGTAGCTAACGCGCGCATTGTCAGAGTGCTGTGGCATGAGCAGTACAACAATATTGTAAGTTCTTCGTATCTACTCCCTCCGTTTTTTGTTTCTTCTTAGTTATCAGGACAAGAAAAGTAATTCAAATTTGCATTTTCTTACTCTAATCACAATTAAATAAAAACAGAGAGACTAGCTCTTAATAGTTTACATGTAAGAGCAGCTGCAGGATGCAGAGAGAAACCGGAATGATGCAACAATGAGGTGCTTACAATAGATGAGTGGCGTGACCTTTGCCGATGCAGTTAGCAAGAGTTCCCCGTCAAAAGTAGTATAATTATAAACTGGACATAATCATAGTGCGACAGTGATTTTGTTCTGCAAAAGAAGCAAGCAAATTAAACAAAGATCAGAATGTTCGAGTTCATTATTAGCAAAAAAGCCACAGGAAACAAGTGCTCTCTTTTTGACCCCTGGCTGTGGCAAATTGAGCACAGGGAGTAAGCTAAACAAAAAGGACGTTCATTTTCCACCAATAATCACAGTTAATTAAGTTAAAGAACTATCCATGTCAACATCATCAGTACACCCTTTTTTTTTTCGAGCGATTTCATCAGTACACCCTGAGAAGAAAGACGAAACTACTGGCTGGTGCTCCGCTATCCGAGCCAAAACTTCCTCGACCGTCTGATGCGACATGAACGGTGGGACTAATTAAGTGCTAATGAAGCTAGAGCTAGAACTTAGAACTCTCTTGGGTCGACGAAGATGGATGCGCCGGGCGGCGCCTTGGTCCAGTCCCCGAGCGCGCCGTCGCCGTACCCCTCGGCGAG
>LAPY01002745.1:50126-64312 GCA_000970635.1 Eragrostis tef
TACGTCTGGGACGGGGACCGTGCGGGAGGGTTCTTTCTCGGGAGGTGTGAGACCCAGCCAGCTCTAGGGGGAAACAGCGTAAACGGTTGCCGCATGCGCGCTGGGCGCGTGTGCGTCGTGTGGTCAGGTTTCTCCTGCAGGATGTACATCGATGCCGCCGCTCTCGGATATGAGCAACTCACTTGTTCAGTGCGCCACCTCGTAGTGTGATTTATGGATGATGATGTTGATACTAGCTTATTACTGTTATCTCTATTTATATTACTGCACTGTTGATCCGATGTATTGCTTTATATCTGTTTTAGAGATAAGTGCACTGTTTTATTGGCTAAGTACTTAATTTGAAATAAAACTTGAAAGTAAGGACTAATTAATTAGTGCGGTTTTATGCGCATGAGTCAGCCTACCCCTTGTAGCCTTGCATGCTAGGAGTCGGCTGTAGTTAGCCACCGTTGACGGGTAAGTCTTGCTGAGTATTAGTTGCTCAGGCTTTGGCTCTTTATGTTTTTGTGTGCAGGTAGTCTTTGCTTCCGCTGACTTTGGTGGAGCTTCCAGCAGGTCCATCGTGGTCTTCGATGTGCGGCCTTTGTATCGTTAAGAGTATTAGATGTTTCTTGTATATTAGACTTCCGTTGTGTACTCACGTGTTTTAATACATTCAAAACTTGTTGTAATAACTTAAACATGCAAAATTTGTGCTCTTTATGTGTTGTACTGTTGTGTCTGTTTATCAGCACGTACCGACTCGATCCCTCGCAGGAGACGCTACAGCTGTTGTTCTGATTGATTAGTTAGTTCACTTAAATATGTGATTTGAATACATTCTGCAATTTAGAACATCCTTATCTACTCGTAAGATGCTAAGATAAACAGCATAAGTCTCGCCGGGTCACTATCGTCTTGGCATATCCTTGGATTGACTTGACCTGGATATAATAACAGCAGCAGGTCGGAATTGTGCATTCAGTAGGATTAACCGCGTCCTCTTCAAAGCAAGAGTCACCCTGAACCATTTGAATCGTCGTGAGTTAGTGCTCTTAGGAGACAAGGGACCTCAATTGGTCTCAAGTAGATGGCTAAGGGCCACACGGTATGCGATTCGTCCCTCGAAAAATCATCATTAACTAACTTTCACAATCAACATGAGGGAAGATGTTTCCTTATTGTGCTTGCTCGGCCATCAGATTCTATGTGTTCACTCTGTTTTCGAATCACCAAGGCTTCACGGCCACGCGCACAGCACGCAAACAAGACAAACATGCAACGCATGATAACAATCTAACAGGCACTTCACTGATCTCAGTGGAAATCTTGGAAGGACGTGGTTTTTTATTCCATAGTTATAATCCACAAAATGCGATTGTTTACACAGAGATGGGTGATTTTACTTGAGGACTAGCGGGATGTTATCATCTAGATGACTAGGTGTCTTTGAAAGCCTAAACAACTCGCCGAATGTTTACTTTGCCGACATGACTGGGAACTAGGCCTACACGGCCAAGTAATCCCTCTGTCCCTGTAGTGGTCGACAACGCTTGGGGCGCGTTCGGCATTTTAGAGGCTCTAAACAAAGAGAATCTAGTACTAAATAAAAGCTAGTGACAAAACCTTTTTATAGATGGGTACATCTTTACGAGACGAAACTAATGAGCCTAATTAAGATATGTTTTACTATAGTGATGCTACAGTAATGCTACAATATCCTTCGTCTAATCATGGCGTAACTACACTCATTAAATTCGTCTCGCGATTTAGATCGGAGGTTCTGCAGTTAGTTTTGTAATTAAACTTTGTTTAAGATAAGATTTTTTTAGTTTGGACTCCTCTAAATTTTAGAGGGGCGGACGCCGAACGCGCCCTTTCTCATGCGCGCATCGTCAAGAGCGGTTTTGTTGTATTTCGAAAAAAAAATCTTCGATGATACGTCATGAAAGGTAAGGGCCGTGCCGGCCGGAGAATCCTAGCGTTGGACCTGCTGTCTCTAGTTCACACTGCTGCTCCGCCGCCCTTCCCATCTTATTTAAGTTAAAATGACCGTTTGTTCGTTTCAACAGTTTTTTCTTTTCTTGAGCCTCTCGTCCGCAGCATATATTTCCTGCTTGTCCTTCTGATCCTTCCACAAGCACGCGTCGCGTCGGACAGAAAGCTGCAATTTGCAGGAGCCGACTCCTGCCACACCGGTCTTCGATCCTGGCCACCAGACACTGGTTTGTACCTTCCGCCGTTTGGTCTCTGATATCTCACAAGGATTTCATTCCCACAGATCACTCTGCTTGGTACAGTTCGTTCCGATTTGAAACTGCTCTGGGGCGTCCGGTTCCAAGCGTCGACTGCTGGGTCGTCATCCTCAAGCGATCGTCCTGAGCGCATGCTCTGACGGACTGGACTCCACCGTGGCACGACTTTCAAGTTTCCTCATTTCATCCAAGGGATGACAAACGATTTGGTATGCATATACTCTCACATTTTTAAATTGTTGTCGCCCCATTGATTTGTTTATTACGTTTTGACAATTAGTTTTATTCAAAAAAAAGTTAGAAATTGAAACATAGCTTATCAGTTTGCATATTTGTACTAATATTTTGAATAAAACGAATGGTCAAACGTAACTAAAAAAGTCAACGACAACAATTTAAAAACGAAAAGTTTATATCTATGACCACTTAAACGTGCTTGTGTCTCTCACTGTGGATAAAGAGTCACAAATATTAAGGATACAATAGGTATTTTCCCCGCAACATTTTATCCGTTCTCTAGGATACAAAAGGGTATTTTTCTCGCACCATTCTATCCATTCTCATATCTATTTTTTTCACAAATATTTAGGACACAGGGTCTTTGTCCTGCATCGTTCTATTCAATCTCATATCAAAACGAATTTGGATGGATCCTTCTGCTCCAATTTGGAGAGGACAGAACCAACCTTTTTTTTGTAGAGTAGTGCCTTATTATATACAACTATATTAATATATAGGTGCCCACCATTATGTTGTTTAGGATTTGTATGAAGATCAAGATTGACGACTGGACCTAAGACACATATATCACACAACAAAACACTTCATCCCAATCAATTTGGGGTTACGTACTGCAGATTGTTGATCTTTCCTTTTGCTGAACTTTGCTTCACGTTGCATCCACAGAACAATCTTAATCTCTGGGACTTCAATTGCGCGTCCACGACCTGGTTAAAATGTATCAAGGGCATTTTGGAACAGCCCTACGGGAACAGTGGTCCGGATTGAGCTAATGGTAGTACTGACTGCTATCAACATATTATTCATGGCGACCTTTGGGTCCCAGCGTCGCCAAAGCAGAAACTTCTTCATCCAGAAAGGTGTCTTGGGTGCATACGCTTTGTCCTCCTCCCTGCTATCATACACACTTGGTTTAATGCAGTCTTCAACAGTGAAGAGCAACATGTTCCCCATCTGGGCCATATCCCTATCTATCCTATTCGCTTGTATCGACTCCATCACAGCTTATAGTCTCGACGACAACTACCAATACACGAGACTGAACTATCAGTTAGCCCTTGACAGTGTATACCTTTTGATGATAGTCCAATCAGTTCCTGATAACCCAGTCACAGTTATGCACCTTTATGGAATAGTTTCTTACAAATTTACGCATAGATTGTTAGTGTTTAAACTGGTAACCAAATCGTGGAACTTGAATAAAATGGTAGCTGATTACATGTATGAGGAACATATGAAGAGCGGGTCATCGTATGATCCCGTCAGATTAAAAGGTTATCATTACCTTGTTGACTGGCCCCTCCACAAGTCCATATTAGAAGCTCGAACATCATACTCAGCAAAATTATCTGCGGAACCTGCTCAAGTCATTGACATAGAGAGGATTTGGTTGTGCAATGGTGGGTTACTAAGCCCAGAGCTAAAGGATGCATGTCTTTCCTTCTCTCTTTTCCATCTGTTGAGAAGGCGCTTTTATGGGTTTTCGTGTGGTGAATCTTCACAACTGAAGACACATGATTTTGTTTTTAAGGGGCTGCTTGCAAAAAGCGAGGATGGAACCATTGACTACAACAGGGTCTTCAGGGTGATAGACGTTGAGTTAGCCTTTATGTATGATTTCTTCTTCACGAAATATGCTGTCCTTTACTATGGATCTAAAGCATCAACGTTCTGGTCCCTGGCTGTAGCAAGCATAGTACTTGTCACAGCTTGTACGGCACCCAAACCGAAATTCTATAATCCAGATGATATGGATGTCGTCCTACAATTGTTGTCACAGTAGTGATACTAGCTTCCATTGGCCTGCTTGAGTTGCTACAACTTTTGCTTTACTGGACGACCATCTGGGGCAGAGTAACCTTTGTTTGTCAATATGTCCGAGGACATGCAGTGAATTCAAGGGGAAGCTGCTTCATGAGGCTTAAAGAGATTCTTACCAAGATTGGTGTGTCTTTTGCATCAAACAAATACTACTATCGAGACAAGCTTGGGCAGTACTCGTTAGTTGATTCAGTAACATATGATCCAAATCCATCCATGGCAGGTGTTGATGTCCCAGTCAGACGTAAATATATTAGGTTTGTAATCTCCTAGACTCTTCCCCTTTTCACCATAACATGCACCAGTATGCACGGTGGGTGCGCAATCGACGGCCTGGGAAACCTATTAAAGTGCCCGCAGAGGTAAAACAGGCACTTGTACAGTCTCTTGAGCGTACTGATGGTATGCTAACTAACGGAGAATCATCATTGGTGTCTAATGGGGCATACCACCTTGTATGGGCTTGCAAGAATGATGTGCACTCAGTCTTGGGCGCAAGATGCTCCCTGGAAAAGGAAAATCGGGCACACATTATTTTGACTTGGCACATCGCAACATGTTATTGTGAGATGGCAACATTAAAATGTTTGTCCCCTAAAGTGGGGGGACAACTCAAGTTCAACTTCGACGTCGCCACAAAACTGTCCAAGTACTGTGCATACCTGGTGGTCTCAGCACCAAAGTTGCTTCCTGGGCACCACTACGATACAACCTGCATGTTTGATGCTCTTATTGCGGAAGCAGCGCAGCTTCTTGCAGGAGACAAGTACGAGGCAATGAGAAGTTTGCATGAATCAGCAGAGATGACCATCTTCCCTATGGGCGTGAAGCTAGGGAAGCAGCTGCAGGAGATGGAAGAGGGATCTTGCTGGAAACTGCTGGCAGATTTCTGGGCAGAGTTGTTGCTTTACGTCGCCCCGTCAGATAACGTGAAGGAACACATC
Source organism: Eragrostis tef (assembly GCA_000970635.1). NCBI lineage: Eukaryota > Viridiplantae > Streptophyta > Magnoliopsida > Poales > Poaceae > Eragrostis > Eragrostis tef. Next base: position 55,369 of record LAPY01002745.1, read on the forward strand.
GAATGTCTGGCAAAAGGAGGAGAGTTTCTCACACATTTGTGGGCGTTGCTCTCACATGCTGGCATTCTGGATAGGGGGCAAAGGAATGTTGTTGACATTGAAACTGCAAGGGCTGACCAGCCTTGTCCTGGAGAAGAATCACATGGCGAAGCTTTGAGGTTTCGTCATGCAAGCTCACACCCCTTGACATGTGCTGAGAAAAGGATTACCATTGCCACCTGTGCACCGAATCAACCGGCAATGAGTCGAAACCACGTGGAATGTAAGTATCTCTGTTTTCCCTCCTTCGGAATTGGTGAAATTTTCTGAAATGTAGCATGTTTATTCTCTGCATATATTTTATAACGTTGGAAATGTCTGTTGAAGGTGGAAGAACAGCTACAAGTGGACAGGACAGTGGAAACGAAGAGGTCCAAGGCGTGGCAACTTGAACATTCTAGAACTTAAGAAGTTCTGCCTGCATTCCCAGGATAGGTATTAATAATGTGAAATAATTTTTCCATAAGTTATGTTTTATTAAGCCACAGATATACTAAGAACTAAACTCTTCTACTTTTCATCCTGCAGAATGTGGCAATTCTGAATATCTTTGTCCTACAAGGGCGACAACCTTAGTTTTTAAATTCATCTACATGATCTCATTTGATACTGCAAGTTTGTGCTTGAAAGACTGCCTGGGTGCTCGATTACATATTAAGGCCTTTGGTTACTTGTTTCCTACCGTGTACTTAAAGTGTGTCTTGTTCTATAGTAGTGTTGCTTCTTTTCATGTATTGGCGTCTACTTTACAACTTCTATTTCTCTACAAAATAAATGATAGACGTGCATGTCTGAGTACCTTACGATTTGAAGCTTAGCGATCATTTGCTGAGAAATCAACTGCCATAAGCATTCAGAAATTGATTGCAGAACATCTAGAGTGATTGGCTTGTTTGATCAAATCGCACATTGTGAATCTCGTGTATTCTTCTATCCTTAGTAGAGCAGAGGTATTTTTTTCGTGAGTAACGAGCGAGCAGAGTTTTTCATCTTGATAGATCAGTAGCACAAAAACTCCTGAAGTTCAAACTACGAAGTACATCTTAATTTTCAGTGGTTGTAGACCCCCGTAGGTCTGTAGCATATTTCGGGCACACATTATTTTGACTTGGCACATCGCAACATGTTATTGTGAGATGGCAACATTAAAATGTTTGTCCCCTAAAGTGGGGGGACAACTCAAGTTCAACTTCGACGTCGCCACAAAACTGTCCAAGTACTGTGCATACCTGGTGGTCTCAGCACCAAAGTTGCTTCCTGGGCACCACTACGATACAACCTGCATGTTTGATGCTCTTATTGCGGAAGCAGCGCAGCTTCTTGCAGGAGACAAGTACGAGGCAATGAGAAGTTTGCATGAATCAGCAGAGATGACCATCTTCCCTATGGGCGTGAAGCTAGGGAAGCAGCTGCAGGAGATGGAAGAGGGATCTTGCTGGAAACTGCTGGCAGATTTCTGGGCAGAGTTGTTGCTTTACGTCGCCCCGTCAGATAACGTGAAGGAACACATCGAATGTCTGGCAAAAGGAGGAGAGTTTCTCACACATTTGTGGGCGTTGCTCTCACATGCTGGCATTCTGGATAGGGGGCAAAGGAATGTTGTTGACATTGAAACTGCAAGGGCTGACCAGCCTTGTCCTGGAGAAGAATCACATGGCGAAGCTTTGAGGTTTCGTCATGCAAGCTCACACCCCTTGACATGTGCTGAGAAAAGGATTACCATTGCCACCTGTGCACCGAATCAACCGGCAATGAGTCGAAACCACGTGGAATGTAAGTATCTCTGTTTTCCCTCCTTCGGAATTGGTGAAATTTTCTGAAATGTAGCATGTTTATTCTCTGCATATATTTTATAACGTTGGAAATGTCTGTTGAAGGTGGAAGAACAGCTACAAGTGGACAGGACAGTGGAAACGAAGAGGTCCAAGGCGTGGCAACTTGAACATTCTAGAACTTAAGAAGTTCTGCCTGCATTCCCAGGATAGGTATTAATAATGTGAAATAATTTTTCCATAAGTTATGTTTTATTAAGCCACAGATATACTAAGAACTAAACTCTTCTACTTTTCATCCTGCAGAATGTGGCAATTCTGAATATCTTTGTCCTACAAGGGCGACAACCTTAGTTTTTAAATTCATCTACATGATCTCATTTGATACTGCAAGTTTGTGCTTGAAAGACTGCCTGGGTGCTCGATTACATATTAAGGCCTTTGGTTACTTGTTTCCTACCGTGTACTTAAAGTGTGTCTTGTTCTATAGTAGTGTTGCTTCTTTTCATGTATTGGCGTCTACTTTACAACTTCTATTTCTCTACAAAATAAATGATAGACGTGCATGTCTGAGTACCTTACGATTTGAAGCTTAGCGATCATTTGCTGAGAAATCAACTGCCATAAGCATTCAGAAATTGATTGCAGAACATCTAGAGTGATTGGCTTGTTTGATCAAATCGCACATTGTGAATCTCGTGTATTCTTCTATCCTTAGTAGAGCAGAGGTATTTTTTTCGTGAGTAACGAGCGAGCAGAGTTTTTCATCTTGATAGATCAGTAGCACAAAAACTCCTGAAGTTCAAACTACGAAGTACATCTTAATTTTCAGTGGTTGTAGACCCCGTAGGTCTGTAGCATATTACACCTGTGGCCTGTGGGCACAGAGAAGTAGACAAAAAAACTCCAGAAGTGCAAACTAGGAAGGAGTATGCCTTAACCCTGTATCCTTCGCCCCTGTAGGCTGTACCATATTCAACCTCTGTGCAACATTGAATTGGAAACAGTTAGAACGCACACAGACGACAGCTGAATCTAATCAATGTGTGCAGTACGTACATTGATACCCCAAGATTAAAGAGCTGAAACCCCAAGACATGGACCAACTGCAGTAATTGTCCAAAAATTTGAGGCAGCAAAAAAAAGATTATATCATGAAAGTAAAGGAGAAGACCATCAATGGAAGCAGCAGCAACAATAATCACTGAATTTTAAGCATAAAAAGCTTCACGTTTTTTTCCCCAAAGAACAGAGATGCTGAGTAAGTCATTCATCTCTGCATCCATTTTCTGCGAAGAAAGCACAGCTCCAGCCTGCGCATTCACGAGGCGCCATTGAAAATGCCAGGTGCAGAATAGTCTCAGCCGAATGCCATGCCTTTGAGGTTTCATCGTACAAGCTCATACCCCTTGACGTCTGCGGCAAAAAGGGCTGCCCTTACCACCTGGTCCAGAAACCAACTAGCAACAAGTGAAAACGATGTGCAATGGGAGAGCTTATCCTTTTTTTTTTCTCTGTCAAAACAGATGAATATATCAGAACGTACTAGCTTTTTTTACTATCTGCATATATCTCTTTACAGCATTGGAAATTTCTGTCGAAGATAGAAGGACACTTAAAAGTGGACAAGGCAGTGGAAATGACGAGATCCTAGGCGATGGCATGGCAGCTTTCTGTGTCCAATATATGAACACGCAGAATATGGGAACCTGGTAGATCCCCTGTCGAGGCATTTTTACTTGTTCTGTACTATAGTGCCCCTTCTTCTTTTCATGTTATTTCTAGTTGTTCTTACAATACCTCTTCATTTCTGTATTGCCACACTAGATCTTCTGTTTCTATAATAAACTGCACGTCCGAGTACCTTATTTATCAGATGTTCCAGTTGAGCTATCGTTTGTCTTGGAGAGTAAATTGCCTTCTGAATCTGGGGAGCAACCAACAGCAGTGCTTCACAACTTGAGTATCTGCCTGCAATGAGACCGAGATTCAACTGGAAAGTGTCATGGACGAAACATTTCTTTGTTACCAGATTTCTATCAGAGAACAAAAGACGCAGAATGGTAGGATTCAGAGCTTGTTTTGTTTTGTTTCTGACAATGAATAGCTTATCAGAATTCAGAGTTGTTCCCTCTCCAATGGTGACCATTTTTCTATATGTTTTATCTGCATATTTTCAGCTTATCAGAATGTTTCAAAAACTTGAAAATGAATTTGACGTCATAAACCAGTAATTTATATTCATGCAAGCCGAGAGGGACAGTCAATGCTAGTAGTGATCGCTGGAGCTGATTTTTGCTCCGATAAAACCATGAGTCATAATAATTCATTTGACAATCATTTGGACAGTCTCTGGATATTTGCATGAGGCTTGTGCACTACAGTCCTACAACTCCGTTAATCGACCACTGGCCCAAAAAAAAAAGGAATTATTTTCGAATTTCATCGCTAATACAATTTTTTAAGTAACTGAACAATTGGCAGAGGAAAGGTAAATGAAGCATTGAGTAGTAGATAAACAGAATGCTCTTACTTGTCACGAGTTTGCCTTTGTTCGGATGCAGCTGCAACTTTCTAACGACGGCCGATTTGTGCAACGTCAGGATGGCAATCCATGCGCCAAACAAGTTATTCTGCCATCTTTATAAAGGAGAATGATCATCAGTTTCTCCCACACACACCGGATTGTCGGACAGGCCGTCAGCACAGAGGTACGGATGGCCTGTCCAACAATCCAACAACGCGAATCTTCTGTGCCTGGACGATACCCGCGTGTCGTCCCGTCCGCCGCCGTTGTGCCCTCCCTCAGCCGGATTTGCCGCTGCCTTGGCCGCCCAGCTTGATCTCGGCCGAGTCCTCAAGATGGTCAAGCTGGTCGAACTGAACCAAGGTGTGGCACAGCAATTATGGCAATGGGCCATGGCAAGCCCCGCCAGCGCGCGTTCCTCCCCTTCCGTCGTAGAACACCTGCCCGGCTTCCTCCACCTCAGGGACGACAACCAGATCAACGTCGCCAACTTCACACCCACCACGACGTGCTAGCTGGACTGCCGCCACGGCCGCGTCCTAACGGAAGAGCACGACTCCACGCAACTCGTTGTCCGGGACCCCGTCGCCCCGTGGATGTACTGCAACGCCGTGGGCGGTACTGCTTTACGATTTTGGCTTACGCTTGTCAGTGAGAGGGAAACGATATGCATGGACTCAACATACTATTATTAGTTCCTTGTCGGTGCGCCAAGCATTAACCAAACAATAACTGCAATATGCCTAACATATCAAACAGGAATTCGAGTTTTTTACGACGTGATCAGGACCAATGCGACAAGACAACAACACAACATAGAAATTTGAACCAATTTTTTTTTTGTAAAGTGCTTAACAGAAAAGGAACCATGTCATAGTAGGAGTGGCTGTGCACGATGCTAACAGGAGCAGAATTAGGATGACCAATGGCCATTTGCAACCTCTTCTGTTAAAATTCAGCAGGAGCAGAATTATTACAAGATTTTTACGACATGACCAGGACGTACTCCTACTACAAATCAGCTGGAGAACCAAAAAGGCTAAGCAAGACAACGACTTATAGTAGACAAAAGCCAAAAGAAGTCAGGACCTGCCTGAATAGCAAGTATGTGTACCTGAACAAAGCAGCAGACACACTAATCCTTTCCACAACTCTCAATCCTACCCTATTATAAACAGGTCTGTTTCTCCGCTGTCCTTTCCTCGACCGCTCCCTCTCACATTGTTTCTTGGTCAGGACGTCTTCCTGACAAGCATTGCATTCCACATCCCAACTGTAAACCATAATCCAAAGATAACAAAACAAGTATGAGATGCAAAGGGCAGAAGCAACATCCCGGAACATGCATAGTTCCCGTGCAACCATAGCATTCCAGTCTGAAACTTCTAAAGCAAAGCATATCCTAACCCATACATGACCAGTTACATGCATTACTTGGGATAATTTTTCTACCAGCCTCCATACATTTTTAGATCCATCCGAGCTAGCACACAGTAATAAAAGTCTTACTGGAAACATGTACTAAAGCATCGATCTGGCAAATGAACATGCTCAGATTTCAAATAGCTACTACCAACTATGTACTCATAACGACTTGGTCCACACAAGCCATCTTCCTTGCATATCTAGGTTTCCCTTACCCTGGCTTCAATCTGACTCGCCTGCTGTTTACCACCTGTTTTAAGCCAAATACCTCATAAGTCCATATACCCGAGACAAGATAGAATCAACCGGTTCAGATAAACAAAGAGTTTATTCATAAAGGTAACTACTTCTTCATTTCATACTGCCCATAAAACAGAACACAATGAAATCTCCTGTAGAACCACAAAAGAGTCACACTAAATTTATAAAATTCATTAAACTTGCAGAAAAATTGCCATGTATATTTACCTACACCAGCATAGGCCACCCATGTACAGCCACAGCACACAAAGAACCATGATATAAGTATATTTCTTCGATCAGTAAAACTGAAAAAAAAAATTCTCACCTTCCAAACTGCATTTGACAACTGTTACTGGCTATCGTTTTCTATTATGAAAAAAATCATAGAAAGATTCCACTCCTACAACATTTTGGCAACTGTTACATGTCATTTCCATATAGCCATAGTTTTATAAATTGCGACCACCACAAAGACCACATTTTTACTCAAATCATAACCCCTTCTGGCGGCATGATCCCTTTTTTCACCTCCATTTAGGTACATCTCTCTCAATGAGCTTTCCAAAAGTTAGATCAATTTATCCCATTCTTTGAGGAGCATACATCATTCAAAGTTCCACTCAAGCTTTGACCCAACAATTTTTTTTGGAAGGTTTGACCTATTCCTAACAGCTTTCATGGCTAGTTAGTTGAGGACAGTTTCAGAACTGCAGTAAACTGAAATCTAGGACAGTTTCCCACCTAGCAGTAAAACCAAAATCTAGTAATGGGTTTTCCATTCCCCAATTGGAAGCATGAAAAGCCAAGAATTTCTTTTATAGAATAAATTACTCCTCTCCCAAACTCTGAATAAATGCGTCTACATGAAAAATGTTGACATCTTTTGAAGTATACTAATATTTCCACAACTGTGCCCATGGTCATTCACCTCCAGGACTCTGAATTTTACCAGCCAAATGCCAAGAAGAACCAGGTTGACAACAACACAAAACTGTCTCTCCACACAATGATCAAGGACATGTAAGTATACGGTGCTTGTTAGGCATATGTCAATGCACAAAATATTAAATTTGTCCTAACCATTCAAATTGAATTAAACATGAAACCACCATCTCATTCTATCAAGCAGAGCAAACAAATACCCGAGAGTAGCAGGTAGCTTACCAAAACAATCTTTGCATCGGCTCACTTAATCTCTGCAGGCACCTTGGGAGCACTAGTTAGCTGACCGTCTTCAGGAGGCAGCGGGTGTTTCAGACCTGAGGAATTGACCACCTCAGGGTACACGTCCATGGCCAGTTGCCTCATGTCCATCAGTCCCTTGACATATCTTGTGTGCTCCATGCTGATGAGCTTGTGCTGACAGTCAATCTTGACGGCACGCAGCTCGTCTTTCACCTGCTGAAGCTCCTTGGAAAGTCTGCCAACCTCAACTGAATGCGCCGTGTTTGCCTTCTCGAGTGCTTCCTTTGCCAGCCGAAGCTCTTCGCGGAGTTGGGTGGGACTGTCTCTCGCCACCTACAGCTCCAGCTTCAGTTGGGTGATCTCCTCCTTGCTCTCCTGTAGCTTCGTCTCCTTTCCGGCAAGCTCATCCACGGCCATCTTCACCTGCTTGAACATCCCTGCCATGCTATCCACCAAACCCTGCGTGGAGGCAGAGTGCTCACTGCCGGAGACGTTGGCTAGTCCCGCTCTAGCATGAGCAGAACCCAGTGGCGTCGACGTCTCAACGCCGCTATGGCTCTGCTGTGGTGAAGGCGTGGAAGATTCCAGTGACTTGCGCTTCCTCGACTGATTGATAGTTACAACGATGGCGGTGGTTTCCTCTTTCACTGCCGCGAGATGATGCTGCGGGGTGAGAATGACATGGTGGCCAACGGGCAGAGTGCGCTCGGAGATGAACCGCATCACATCAATCCCCTCTTTCCCCATGGCAGTGGCCTTGTCCAGCAGCCTTTGTATGGGACGGGCAGATTGCGCTCGGAAATGAACCGCATCACATCAATCCCCTCTTTCCCCATGGCAGTGGCCTTGTCCAGCAGCCTTTGTATGGCAATCTTCTAGGGATTCGTTAACATCGGCTTGCGGATGGCCACTCTGCTTGGCTCACCCCACTTCACAGGGCATGGCCACGACATCGTCGCAGGCAACCGGAGGAAGAAGAACTTGGACTTCCAACCGGTCGGCCGGTACACGGGTATCCTGCTACGGAAGAGCGGGGGTTGCTTGTTGTTGAAGTAAGGCCTGAAGTGGTACAATTCACCATTTTGGGTCAACACCATGAAGCTCTGGAAGACAGGAAGCGACGGCTCGACGCCGGCATCCGCACAAATCAGCACGAAGGCGGCCATGTAGCTCCACGCGTTCGGCACGAGCTGGCTCGGTGCAAGGCCGTAGTGCCTCAGAACCTCGGCGTAGAACTCGTGAAGAGGAAGCCGCATGCCGGCGTCGAACGCGTCGGCGTAGACGCTAATGGCGTTGTCTTCCACCGTGCAGGCCGGCTTCTCCCCCGCTCTGTACGGAGTGTACACGTGGGGGACGTTGTACTCTTGGCACAGGGCCTGAAGCTTCTTTGCCCCTGTCAACGTCGATGTGATCTTCTCCGCCTCGGGCCATGAGAGGGCGGCACGACCGGCATTGCCATCCACAGAGGACGCCGGGGTCTCCGTTGCCATGTCGAGTTCTTCGATGGAAGACGACGACGAGGTTGCCATTGCCTGCCCGGTGCCGAGCAGGCGAACAGGGGGGCGCTCGGTAGGCTACAGAGCAGTGCGTAGTCGTCTTGGCAGCTCGAAGCCTCCAACACTGAACAGTAGCAGCCCCCAGAAAATGAGCTTCAAGAACAGGGCCCCAACTCGAACAGTAGCAGCCACCAGAATACTCCCCCGAGCCCCTTCTCCCGTGGACCCGTAGAGGCCCCAGCCGAATCGGATCCCGC